>OX465295.1:131227489-131233255 GCA_949987735.1 Leucophora obtusa | reverse complement strand
CCCAAATTGCATTGAGGTTAGAATTTTCCTTCCCTTTGTAAAATGGCTGTCCCATCCAATTTTGCAATTATTTCCTTTGCTTTTTTTCTTTCTAAGCCTCTTCGTTCTTTTTTATGAGAAAAAAAAATGTCGCACAAAATCACTAAAAACACAGTACATACATACCCTTTCCGATCTGATTTTTTTTATTCTGCCAAATCTTTTGCCTTTTGATGATGACAGCTTCACATGAACGTAATGCCCAATGATGTGTCACTTGATTTTAAGACTTCCTTCTGCCGGGATGCACGATGAAGTACCTTTTTGTTAACACAGACTCCCTTGTCTGTTTTCGTTGAAGTTGCCCTTTACATACACCGGTATTGATTTCGCTGGCCCGTTCAACATAAAATCATCAAATTTAAGAAACGCCAAATTGATTAAAGGTTATGCAGCCGTATTCGTATCCGGTTCGAAGGACCAATATGTTGGGCAGGGTGACTCCCTTTCCAAGCAAATGAAAAATCCCCGTTGAGGAAAAAACGCCAAGGGTTGTTTTTTCTAATAAAATTAAAGCTTCTTGCTTTATTGATGAGTATACTTAGACTAACTTAACTTTATTATTTACAAAAAGTATTTACAAAAAAAGGCGCTATTCAAGTAGCGGATTAAATTCAGTTCAAGGAGAACGTAAATGAGTATTAAGATCAATAAGTGAGATAAAAAACAAATACTGGTTTTTTAAGAGAAAAAATATAAATATGTATATATACAAAACCATAAGGTTGAACACGGTTCAACAAATAAATAAATAAATAAATAAATAAATAAATAAATAAATAAATAAATAAATAAATAAATAAATAAATAAATAAATAAATAAATAAATAAATAAATAAATAAATAAATAAATAAATAAATAAATAAATAAATAAATAAATAAATAAATAAATAAATAAATAAATAAATAAATAAATAAATAAATAAATAAATAAATAAATAAATAAATAAATAAATAAATAAATAAATAAATAAATAAATAAATAAATAAATAAATAAATAAATAAATAAATAAATAAATAAATAAATAAATAAATAAATAAATAAATAAATAAATAAATAAATAAATAAATAAATAAATAAATAAATAAATAAATAAATAAATAAATAAATAAATAAATAAATAAATAAATAAATAAATAAATAAATAAATAAATAAATAAATAAATAAATAAATAAATAAATAAATAAATAAATAAATAAATAAATAAATAAATAAATAAATAAATAAATAAATAAATAAATAAATAAATAAATAAATAAATAAATAAATAAATAAATAAATAAATAAATAAATAAATAAATAAATAAATAAATAAATAAATAAATAAATAAATAAATAAATAAATAAATAAATAAATAAATAAATAAATAAATAAATAAATAAATAAATAAATAAATAAATAAATAAATAAATAAATAAATAAATAAATAAATAAATAAATAAATAAATAAATAAATAAATAAATAAATAAATAAATAAATAAATAAATAAATAAATAAATAAATAAATAAATAAATAAATAAATAAATAAATAAATAAATAAATAAATAAATAAATAAATAAATAAATAAATAAATAAATAAATAAATAAATAAATAAATAAATAAATAAATAAATAAATAAATAAATAAATAAATAAATAAATAAATAAATAAATAAATAAATAAATAAATAAATAAATAAATAAATAAATAAATAAATAAATAAATAAATAAATAAATAAATAAATAAATAAATAAATAAATAAATAAATAAATAAATAAATAAATAAATAAATAAATAAATAAATAAATAAATAAATAAATAAATAAATAAATAAATAAATAAATAAATAAATAAATAAATAAATAAATAAATAAATAAATAAATAAATAAATAAATAAATAAATAAATAAATAAATAAATAAATAAATAAATAAATAAATAAATAAATAAATAAATAAATAAATAAATAAATAAATAAATAAATAAATAAATAAATAAATAAATAAATAAATAAATAAATAAATAAATAAATAAATAAATAAATAAATAAATAAATAAATAAATAAATAAATAAATAAATAAATAAATAAATAAATAAATAAATAAATAAATAAATAAATAAATAAATAAATAAATAAATAAATAAATAAATAAATAAATAAATAAATAAATAAATAAATAAATAAATAAATAAATAAATAAATAAATAAATAAATAAATAAATAAATAAATAAATAAATAAATAAATAAATAAATAAATAAATAAATAAATAAATAAATAAATAAATAAATAAATAAATAAATAAATAAATAAATAAATAAATAAATAAATAAATAAATAAATAAATAAATAAATAAATAAATAAATAAATAAATAAATAAATAAATAAATAAATAAATAAATAAATAAATAAATAAATAAATAAATAAATAAATAAATAAATAAATAAATAAATAAATAAATAAATAAATAAATAAATAAATAAATAAATAAATAAATAAATAAATAAATAAATAAATAAATAAATAAATAAATAAATAAATAAATAAATAAATAAATAAATAAATAAATAAATAAATAAATAAATAAATAAATAAATAAATAAATAAATAAATAAATAAATAAATAAATAAATAAATAAATAAATAAATAAATAAATAAATAAATAAATAAATAAATAAATAAATAAATAAATAAATAAATAAATAAATAAATAAATAAATAAATAAATAAATAAATAAATAAATAAATAAATAAATAAATAAATAAATAAATAAATAAATAAATAAATAAATAAATAAATAAATAAATAAATAAATAAATAAATAAATAAATAAATAAATAAATAAATAAATAAATAAATAAATAAATAAATAAATAAATAAATAAATAAATAAATAAATAAATAAATAAATAAATAAATAAATAAATAAATAAATAAATAAATAAATAAATAAATAAATAAATAAATAAATAAATAAATAAATAAATAAATAAATAAATAAATAAATAAATAAATAAATAAATAAATAAATAAATAAATAAATAAATAAATAAATAAATAAATAAATAAATAAATAAATAAATAAATAAATAAATAAATAAATAAATAAATAAATAAATAAATAAATAAATAAATAAATAAATAAATAAATAAATAAATAAATAAATAAATAAATAAATAAATAAATAAATAAATAAATAAATAAATAAATAAATAAATAAATAAATAAATAAATAAATAAATAAATAAATAAATAAATAAATAAATAAATAAATAAATAAATAAATAAATAAATAAATAAATAAATAAATAAATAAATAAATAAATAAATAAATAAATAAATAAATAAATAAATAAATAAATAAATAAATAAATAAATAAATAAATAAATAAATAAATAAATAAATAAATAAATAAATAAATAAATAAATAAATAAATAAATAAATAAATAAATAAATAAATAAATAAATAAATAAATAAATAAATAAATAAATAAATAAATAAATAAATAAATAAATAAATAAATAAATAAATAAATAAATAAATAAATAAATAAATAAATAAATAAATAAATAAATAAATAAATAAATAAATAAATAAATAAATAAATAAATAAATAAATAAATAAATAAATAAATAAATAAATAAATAAATAAATAAATAAATAAATAAATAAATAAATAAATAAATAAATAAATAAATAAATAAATAAATAAATAAATAAATAAATAAATAAATAAATAAATAAATAAATAAATAAATAAATAAATAAATAAATAAATAAATAAATAAATAAATAAATAAATAAATAAATAAATAAATAAATAAATAAATAAATAAATAAATAAATAAATAAATAAATAAATAAATAAATAAATAAATAAATAAATAAATAAATAAATAAATAAATAAATAAATAAATAAATAAATAAATAAATAAATAAATAAATAAATAAATAAATAAATAAATAAATAAATAAATAAATAAATAAATAAATAAATAAATAAATAAATAAATAAATAAATAAATAAATAAATAAATAAATAAATAAATAAATAAATAAATAAATAAATAAATAAATAAATAAATAAATAAATAAATAAATAAATAAATAAATAAATAAATAAATAAATAAATAAATAAATAAATAAATAAATAAATAAATAAATAAATAAATAAATAAATAAATAAATAAATAAATAAATAAATAAATAAATAAATAAATAAATAAATAAATAAATAAATAAATAAATAAATAAATAAATAAATAAATAAATAAATAAATAAATAAATAAATAAATAAATAAATAAATAAATA
The DNA here is from genome assembly GCA_949987735.1 of Leucophora obtusa. Lineage (NCBI taxonomy): Eukaryota > Metazoa > Arthropoda > Insecta > Diptera > Anthomyiidae > Leucophora > Leucophora obtusa. The sequence goes on along the minus strand of OX465295.1, from coordinate 131,228,902 downwards.
AATAAATAAATAAATAAATAAATAAATAAATAAATAAATAAATAAATAAATAAATAAATAAATAAATAAATAAATAAATAAATAAATAAATAAATAAATAAATAAATAAATAAATAAATAAATAAATAAATAAATAAATAAATAAATAAATAAATAAATAAATAAATAAATAAATAAATAAATAAATAAATAAATAAATAAATAAATAAATAAATAAATAAATAAATAAATAAATAAATAAATAAATAAATAAATAAATAAATAAATAAATAAATAAATAAATAAATAAATAAATAAATAAATAAATAAATAAATAAATAAATAAATAAATAAATAAATAAATAAATAAATAAATAAATAAATAAATAAATAAATAAATAAATAAATAAATAAATAAATAAATAAATAAATAAATAAATAAATAAATAAATAAATAAATAAATAAATAAATAAATAAATAAATAAATAAATAAATAAATAAATAAATAAATAAATAAATAAATAAATAAATAAATAAATAAATAAATAAATAAATAAATAAATAAATAAATAAATAAATAAATAAATAAATAAATAAATAAATAAATAAATAAATAAATAAATAAATAAATAAATAAATAAATAAATAAATAAATAAATAAATAAATAAATAAATAAATAAATAAATAAATAAATAAATAAATAAATAAATAAATAAATAAATAAATAAATAAATAAATAAATAAATAAATAAATAAATAAATAAATAAATAAATAAATAAATAAATAAATAAATAAATAAATAAATAAATAAATAAATAAATAAATAAATAAATAAATAAATAAATAAATAAATAAATAAATAAATAAATAAATAAATAAATAAATAAATAAATAAATAAATAAATAAATAAATAAATAAATAAATAAATAAATAAATAAATAAATAAATAAATAAATAAATAAATAAATAAATAAATAAATAAATAAATAAATAAATAAATAAATAAATAAATAAATAAATAAATAAATAAATAAATAAATAAATAAATAAATAAATAAATAAATAAATAAATAAATAAATAAATAAATAAATAAATAAATAAATAAATAAATAAATAAATAAATAAATAAATAAATAAATAAATAAATAAATAAATAAATAAATAAATAAATAAATAAATAAATAAATAAATAAATAAATAAATAAATAAATAAATAAATAAATAAATAAATAAATAAATAAATAAATAAATAAATAAATAAATAAATAAATAAATAAATAAATAAATAAATAAATAAATAAATAAATAAATAAATAAATAAATAAATAAATAAATAAATAAATAAATAAATAAATAAATAAATAAATAAATAAATAAATAAATAAATAAATAAATAAATAAATAAATAAATAAATAAATAAATAAATAA
>OX465295.1:131032489-131224989 GCA_949987735.1 Leucophora obtusa | reverse complement strand
TGAAAATTGTTAAATTTACAGAATTCTAGTTATATTTAAGTTAACTTTTAGTCAATTTAAAATAGCAAATTGTACCGTAAAATCTGCAGAAAATTTTGCTAAATATTAATAGACTACAAAAAGCAAAAATAAGCTGTTATATCTACAAAATTTTTTCTATTTTTAAGCTGAATTTAGTTTAATGCAAATATCAGTCTAGTCTGCTAAAATCAGCAGAAATATTTGCTAGAAAATTGTAAACTGCTGTTTTCAAAAGGCTCGATTTTTATTTGCATTAAAAACAAAAATCGAAAAAAACTTTGAAAATTTTAAATTTTTTGGTGATTTTTTAGGCTACTTATTATTTAGCAAAATTTTTTGCTGATTTCAGCAGGTCAATTTGCTATTTTCAGTTAACAAAACTTTGGCTCAAATATAACTAAAATTCTGTATATTTAGCAGATTTATTTTTGCTATTCCTATATTACTAATACATAGCACAAATAATCTGCTAATTTAGCAGTTTTTTTCTGCAGCATCATTTTTAACTAATTTTTATTAGTTTTAACTAAATTTTTTATGGATTTTTTCTATTAGTGTACAATTGTTTCCCTTTTCAAACTATCGAATATATATTAAGGTTGTTCATAAGGGGTGTGCTATCTGTTGTATCGTCCTAACAAAAAACAGAGTTGTTAAAATTTTTATTTGTGTTTAACAAAGATTTTCTATTCAGTTTTCTATCTGTTAGCACACTCAAACATAAGACATTAAACATACGTAATAATGTCGTATCATGCTATTCTCAAATGTTGTATTGAAACTTCAAAATATGATAATTATTTTTAATTTTTTCCTTCGGTATGCAATAATAGTATAGATAAATTTTGTTAATGAGGATTTAATTGAGGTCTGAGGATTTCCTAAATACAAGAAATTTAAATAAACTACTACTTTTTTTACATGCTGTTTGTAAAAGCTATGAATTGTTAAACCAAACAAATGTAAAACATTTTGTACATAAAGAATTATTATTATTATTACAACATGGAGACGTTCGACAGAATCCGAAATTAACCAACTAGGTGTATCTTGGAACGAATTAAAATCTATCGCTCAAAATCGGATCAGATGGCGATCTGCTGTTATTGGCGCCATATGCTCCAGTGGGAGTTAGAGGAATATATTTATATACTTTTCTGTGCCTTAAATCTGTGGTTTTATGATATAACCGCGTATGTCTCAAAATCAAAATTTTCAGGAGAGGCAAAAAACGTTCAATTTGAAATTACGGATTCGGTATCAAATTTTTAAAGTTTTTTTTTAACGGTTATGTAGATACAAGTAATAAAAATTTTAAATACAATTTTGAGGCAAAAATATAAAAAGGACGATATCCTAGAGAAGGACGAAGAAAACAATGTGTTAAAAACTCTTAAAGTGTGTGCAGAAAAAAACACTGATGTCGACATCCGTTGTTTCTTTTTGAAAAAAAGTTACCAATCCAGCCACACACGAAGACTTACGTTGTTATTGTCTGAAAAAAATTGCCAGTGTTTTGCCGTTTTTGTATAGAAATCTGCAGAGTGATTTAATAAACTAAAGTTAAAAATACTTTACAAGAAAAAATACAAATATAAAATAGAATTAAATTTTTATTTTAATTATATTAATAAAAAAAACTAAAAGTACTTCACAAGATAAATATAAAAACTAAAAGGCAAATTCATTTTATTTCTGCTTAAATTGTATTTCTATTCTTCGTCCATGTCGGTTACATCATATATATAATTCGGTGTTTTTCCGTTATCTTTAAGGTTTTTGTAAAAATTGTGGAATATATCCGGAATGAATGGCAATAAGTCAATCAGGTCTTTCTTTTTTTCCAAAGAAATGGGAACTGTAGTTTCATTTATTACAGTAAGTTCGAAGTTTTTGACATTTCCGATTGTTATTTTTTTATTTTTTAAGATGTTAATTTTGAAAGCATTGCTGTTATAATTTTCTCTATATTCGAATTCATTATATGCGCCTTTTCTGTATAAAATATTTCGAATATTTCTCCACAGAACTTTTTCGCCGTCTATATTTTTTGTAGGTTTCTGGAAAATAGTTCTGAATGACATTTCAAAGTCAAAGAAATCTGTATTTTTCATTTCGATGACTGTGAATTTGTTGGATTTGCTGCCACATGATTTTATTAACTGAATCCAGTCATAGGGATGAAATATTTCTAGCACATTATTTTTTTTCTTAAGTTCAATAATACTGTGATCACTATCGCATTCCAAATGTGTGTGGCCAGGTTCCAAAAATTTTTGTTAATAAGTTCTACATTAACTCCACTTTGATTAATCAGAAGAACAAGCATCGCACTCACAAGATTATTCTTGTTTTGCCCAGAACATGTATCCGAATAAATTACAACGTGTTTTTTTAGATCAATGTTCATATTGAAAAATTTCCATAAGCACGATGCTATTTGGTTGGCACCTCTACCACTTACTGTTTCATCCTAAACAAAACAATACGTTTTCTTTGTTGAACAGTTTCTAATTGTGAAGTTAAACGTCCACAGATATCTTTTATAGAAGGCTACGGAAGAATTCAGATATGGTGTTGGTAAGCATTTTTGCAAATCCATACATAAAACAGTTTTGGTGTCATCCGATTTGTCAAATTTTTTGTTGGCGTATGCTAGTTCTGCTATCTCGTGGTGTATATCACGATCGTGAATTAACTGATTTTTAATCTCCTCCGATTTTTCATATTTTATGGAAATTGAAAATTTGTCACAGGTAGAGCATGTATTTAGACTTGGTTTCTTAAACTTAAGTTTTTGCGTTTTGAAAATTCGCCTATATGTAGCAAAAGATGCAGAATTGTTAGTTTGCTCTCTATACAGTTCATACATTTTTGACAAGTTCAAGTTTTCTGCTAAATAGTTTTGATTGGTGTGAGCTCTTGAGTAATAGGATTCATAAGCAGGAAAAGACTTTATGTGTGCTATTATACCATTTGTCATAGATTGCGATATCTGGCGTTTGCAATGAGCAGTTTTTCCTCGTTGATCCTCTAAATCTCTTTTTTGTACAATTTTTTGTTGTATATTGCGCAAAAAAGATTCGGTCTCTCCATACACACTAAGGAAGCATTTTCGACAAACATATACTGTTCCGTCTCCCAGAAAAATACGATATTTGAATACGTTGTTACGAATATCTTTTTTAGAATTTAGATTTTTCTTTGACTGTTTTAAAGAGTGCTCAATACGTCTAAACATGTAGCTCATGCGAGAAGAATATTTACCTAAGTCCCAATATTGTTTAAATAGGAACAAACGGTCTTCATCACATATTTTTTTCTGCATTGCAATCTACAAAGAGATAGTTCTTTGCTGCTGCGCTCAGATACAGTTTTACCAGTTGTTGAAAAATACTGCATTCCCGCATTCCGTTTAAGTTTATTTTCTGTCACTTTTGATGTCCGAAAATTTTTTTTGATTAAATTTTCCGAAGTTGAAGTTTCTTCGTCTTTAAAAATAAATTAAAATAGTTTTAAAAGAAAATAATGAATATCAAATGTGCTATCTTACTATTTATATTATGTGATTCAGACTCCTCAATATCAATATCACTTTCTTTATTTTTCTCATATTCATTTTGAGATTCTGCAGAAGTTTCATTTATTTCGAAATCTGCTAGTACTTTTCGCTTTTTTAGTGGAATACCTTTACATTAAATTATTTAATGCCTTATTTTATTTAGTTTATTCACAAGGGGTGTGCTATCTGTTGTATCGTCCTAACAAAAAACGGAGTTGTTAAATTTTTTATTTGACTTTAACAACGATTTTCTATTGGGTTTTCTATCTTTTAGCATACTCAAATATAAGACACTAAATATACGTAAAAATTTTGTATCGTGCTACTCTCAAATGTTGTATTTTTTCAATTTAAATTCAAACAACAGACGATAAACGATACAACAAAATAGCACACCCCTTGGTGTGGTTTAGGGATGCCAAACGGGAAATCCCGAATCCCGGGATTTTCGGGATTGGCAAAATCCCGAATCCCGGGATTATTTCTCAAAAATCCCGGGATTTTCTTATTTTTTAATATTAATATAAACGCAAATAAACAAAGTGAGCAATTTTAGATTACATACGTTTTTTCTTGAATTTTCTCATATTGATAAGAAATTGATGCCAAGATATTGGTAAGATTATAAATTAAGTAGATTATTCGAGTAAACTGTGCAAAGACTTTGCAGAAAAATTTGAAATTTTGGTAAATAATATTAAGTTTTTGAGTACTACATGCGAAAAATCAAGTTTGTTTGTTATTTTACCGATTTATTCTTCCAAGCGAAATTCGATTTCTGAAACTGGCACTGTAAGTTTTGGCTGGGACTGTAAGATTGAATTCTTCCATGAAAACATATGATAACGATAACCAAATAACTTTGTTGCTGTAATTACACGATTTAGTGGGCAAGGTTATCGCAACGAATCTGTTTTAAAATCTGCTTACAAAATACTGGGCGCAAGTGTACTTAACAGTCCTTCATATATTATCCCAACCAAAATACAAACGGGAAAGCGATGGCAAGGTATTTTAACAGGTGGTACAAGTACTGACAAAAATTGCTTTCCCATTTCGAATATGATAACGCCAATAGACAAAAGGACCGGCAGTTCAAAAAGCGCCGGAAAAGTACTGGAGAAACAAAATTTTTAACTTTGGCAAAACGATGCCAAAACCAATAAATAGGTGGTTTGGAATTATATTTTCCAAAAAAAAATTTAAAAAAAGTTCATATGTATCTTTTTTTTGCCCTGCCGTGATCTTTTGTAAAACAAATACTGGCAAAACGATTTTTGCAAACGCTGGCAAAGCGTCCCAAATGAGTGTTCTGCCAGATATTTATTTTTAACATCGTGGTTACCCAGTGGTATGCAAGTACTTGACTTTTTGTACCACTGTCAATTTCTGACTGAGATGTTTCAATATTCATAAAATGTACCACATTATTAATTAACAACTATTAAATAATTATAAAACGCTTTATTCTATAAAAAAATTAGTTACATAACATAAAAATTTTTACAAATAAAGGAAAATTTAAATCCCGAAAAATCCCGAAATCCCGTAAAATCCCGGGATCCCGTAGTCCCGAAAATCCCGGGATCCAGAGATCGGGATCCCGGGATTTTATACAAAATCCCGAATCCCGGGATTTTCAAATATCAATCCCGATTGGCTTCCCTAGTGTGGTTATGCTGCACTATTTACTTACCGGTGATCTGATAATTATTTTCATTTTGGAAATCTTCACAGCTTTTATTTATTTCCAAATCAGTCATTACTAGGGCCTGCGGTCAAGACCGGTTAACCGGGTAGACCGGGTAGACCGTAAGACCGGTTGTGAAAACCGGTCTGACCGGGTAGACCGGGTAGACCGAAGACCGGGTAGACCGAAAAACCGGGTAGACCGGTCAGATGAAAGCCATAGAAGAAAGTAAATTTTACATAAAAATGTACCTTTTTTCGAAAAAAATACTTTTTTCCAAAAAAAAAATAAAAAATACTACTTTTAAAAAAAAAAACTACTTTTTTGTAAAAAAAAATACTTTTTCCGAAAAAATTTTTTTTTTTTACGAAAAAGTAATATTTTCGAAAAAAAAAATTTTTTTTTCCAAAAAAAGTCCTTTTTTCCAAAAAAAAGTACTTTTTCCAAAAAAGAGTACTTTTCCCAAAAAAGCTTTTTTTTTTGGAAAAATACTTTTCCCAAAAAAGCGTTTTTTTTTGGAAAAAGTACTTTTTTTGGAAAAAAGTATTTTTTTCGTTTTTGAAATTTTATAAAAAAGTACTTTTTTTAAAAATTTTTTTTTTATAAAATTTAATTTTTTTTTCCAAAAAAAGTACTTTTTTCAGAAAAAAGTTAATTTTTATATGACAGTCTTCTATGGTATACAACAAACTACTATACTCGTAGGTTGTATATTCAAATAAAAATACCACGGTCTTTTTCGGGTAGTAGTACGGCGTTTTTACATCGTAGCTTCAAATGGACTGAAACTTTACAGGATATATCTAGACATAAATTGGACCAAGAATTATGGAGATCTGTGTAGATCGTGAAACAAAAATCTTCCGAAAATCATAACAGAATTCAGAAAATGCTGCATTTCCCATACATTTATAAGAAACTGTCACGGTCTTTTTCGGTTAGTAGTACGGCGTTTTTACATCGTAGCTTCAAATGGGCTGAAACTTTACAGAAAATATCTAGACATAAGTTGGAACAAGAATTATGGACATCTGTGTAGATTGTGGAACAAAAATGTTCCGAAAATCATAATAGAATTCAGAAAGTGCTGTATTTCCTATACATTTATATGAAACTGTCACGGTCTTTTTCGGGTAGTAGTACGGCGTTTTTACATCGTAGCTTGAAACGGGCTCAAACTTTACAGAAAACAAGTCAACATAAATTGGACCAAGAATTATAGACATCTGGGCGGATCGTGGAACAAAAATGTTCCGAAAATCGTAATAGAATTCAGAAAGTGCTGCATTTCCCATGTATTTATATGAAAATGCCACGGTCTTTTTCGGGTAGTAGTACGGCGTTTTTACATCGTAGCTTCAAACGGGCTCAAACTTTACAGAAAACAAGTCAACATAAATTGGACCAAGAATTATAGACACCTGGGCGGATCGTGGAACAAAAATGTTCCGAAAATCGTAATAGAATTCAGAAAGTGCTGCATTTCCCATGTATTTATATGAAAATGCCACGGTCTTTTTCGGGTAGTAGTACGGCGTTTTTACATCGTACCTTCAAATAGGCTGAAACTTTACAGGAAATATCTAGACATAAATTGGACCAAGAATTCTGAACATCTGTGTAGATCGTGGAACAAAAATGTTCCGAAAATCGTAATAGAATTCAGAAAGTGCTGCATTTCCCATGTATTTATATGAAAATGCCACGGTCTTTTTCGGGTAGTAGTACGGCGTTTTTACATCGTAGCTTCAAGCGGGCTGAAACTTTACAGAAAACAAGCCAACATAAATTGGACCAAGAATTATAGACATCTGGGCGGATTGTGGAACAAAAATGTTCCGAAAATCGTAATAGAATTCAGAAAGTGCTGCATTTCCCATGTATTTATATGAAAATGCCACGGTCTTTTTCGGGTAGTAGTACGGCGTTTTTACATCGTAGCTTCAAACGGGCTGAAACTTTACAGAAAACAAGTCAACATAAATTGAACCAAGAATTATAGACATCTGGGCGGATCGTGGAACAAAAATATTCCGAAAATCATAATAGAATTCAGAAAGTGCTGCATTTCCCATGTATTTATATGAAAATGCCACGGTCTTTTTCGGGTAGTAGTACGGCGTTTTTACATCGTAGCTTCAAACGTGCTGAAACTTTACAGAAAACAAGTCAACATAAATTGGACCAAGAATTATAGACATCTGGGCGGATCGTGGAACAAAAATGTTCCGAAAATCGTAATAGAATTCAGAAAGTGCTGCATTTCCCATGTATTTATATGAAAATGCCACGGTCTTTTTCGGGTAGTAGTACGGCGTTTTTACATCGTACCTTTAAATAGGCTGAAACCTTACAGGAAATATCTAGACATAAATTGGACCAAGAATTATGAACATCTGTGTAGACCGTGGAACAAAAATGTTCCGAAAATCGTAATAGAATTCAGAAAGTGCTGCATTTCCCATGTATTTATATGAAAATGCCACGGTCTTTTTCGGGTAGTAGTACGGCGTTTTTACATCGTACCTTCAAATAGGCTGAAACTTTACAGGAAATATCTAGACATAAATTGGACCAAGAATTCTGAACATCTGTGTAGATCGTGGAACAAAAATGTTCCGAAAATCGTAATAGAATTCAGAAAGTGCTGCATTTCCCATGTATTTATATGAAAATGCCACGGTCTTTTTCGGGTAGTAGTACGGCGTTTTTACATCGTAGCTTCAAGCGGGCTGAAACTTTACAGAAAACAAGCCAACATAAATTGGACCAAGAATTATAGACATCTGGGCGGATTGTGGAACAAAAATGTTCCGAAAATCGTAATAGAATTCAGAAAGTGCTGCATTTCCCATGTATTTATATGAAAATGCCACGGTCTTTTTCGGGTAGTAGTACGGCGTTTTTACATCGTAGCTTCAAACGGGCTGAAACTTTACAGAAAACAAGTCAACATAAATTGAACCAAGAATTATAGACATCTGGGCGGATCGTGGAACAAAAATATTCCGAAAATCATAATAGAATTCAGAAAGTGCTGCATTTCCCATGTATTTATATGAAAATGCCACGGTCTTTTTCGGGTAGTAGTACGGCGTTTTTACATCGTAGCTTCAAACGTGCTGAAACTTTACAGAAAACAAGTCAACATAAATTGGACCAAGAATTATAGACATCTAGGCGGATCGTGGAACAAAAATGTTGCCAAAATCGTAATAGAATTCAAAAAGTGCTGCATTTCCCATACATTTATATGAAAATGCCACGGTCTTTTTCGGGTAGTAGTACGGCGTTTTTACATCGTAGCTTCAAACGGGCTGAAACTTTACAGAAAACAAGTCAACATAAATTGAACCAAGAATTATAGACATCTGGGCGGATCGTGGAACAAAAATGTTCCGAAAATCGTAATAGAATTCAAAAAGTGCTGCATTTCCCATGTATTTATATGAAAATGCCACGGTCTTTTTCGGGTAGTAGTACGGCGTTTTTACATCGTAGCTTCAAACGGGCTGAAACTTTACAGAAAACAAGCCAACATAAATTGGACCAAGAATTATAGACATCTGGGCGGATCGTGGAACAAAAATGTTCCCAAATCGTAATAGAATTCAGAAAGTAATGCATTTCCCATACATTTATGTGAAAATGCTACTGTCTTTTTCGGGTAGTAGTACGGCGTTTTTACATCGTAGCTTTAAACGGGCTGAAACTTTACAGAAAACAAGCCTACATAAATTGGACCAAGAATTATAGACATCTGGGCGGATCGTGGAACAAAAATGTTCCCAAAATCGTAATAGGATTCAGAAAGTAATGCATTTCCCATATATTTATATGAAAATGCCACGGTCTTTTGCGGGTAGTAGTACGGCGTTTTTACATCGTAGCTTCAAACGGGCTGAAACTTTACAGAAGACAAGCCAACATAAATTGGACCAAGAATTATAGACATCTGGGCGGATCGTGGAACAAAAATGTTCCCAAAATCGTAATAGAATTCAGAAAGTAATGCATTTCCCATATATTTATGTGAAAATGCTACGGTCTTTTTCGGGTAGTAATACGGCGTTTTCACACCGTAGTTCCAAATGTGTTGAAACTTTGCAAAAATTATAGGAAGGTAAATTCGATCAATATTTAGAAATATCTGTCTACTTTGTGGAACAAAAATATTCTGAAAATTACTATAGAATTCAGAAAGTAATGCATTTTCCATACATTTACATGAAACAGCCACCGTCTTTTTCGGGTAGTAGTACGGCATTTTTACGTAGTGACTCCAAATGAGTTAAAAATTTACAAAAATTATCTGGATGTAAATTCGACCAACAATAGTAGCGAGTTTTTTAGGTCGTGGAACAAAAATGTTCCGCAAATCGAACTAGACTCCAGAAAGTGCAGTGATTTCTATACATTTCTATAAAAATGCCACGGTCTTTATGGGATAGTAGTACGGCGTTTTTATACGATAACTCCAAAAAGGTCTAAACTTTACAGAAATTATCTGGACGTGAATTTTATCCCCAATTATAGCCTTTTGTGTAGGTCATGGAACAAAAATGTGCCGAAAATCACAATAGAATTCAGAAACTACTACGATTTCTATACATTTATATGACAATGACACCGTTTTTTCGGGTAGTTGCACGGCGTTATTAAACCAAATAGGTTAAACACGTAAACGAGTTATGTGTATATAAATTGGACAAAGAATTATAGACATCTGCGTAGGTCGTGGAACGAAAATATTTCAAAAGTTACACTAGAATTCAGAAAGTGCTGCAATTTATATACAGTCACATGAAACTGCCACGGAATCTTTTTAATATCTCGAAAACTAAGCGAGATAGAGCAAAATGGTTAAAATTTTTGCCCACAGGGTGTTAATACCCCCCTAAAACCTGTTTAGTGAAATCAAATTTTAGCTAACTCTGCTAGATTTTAAAATTGCAAATATCTCATAAACTACTAATGCTAGAACGAAAAGGACGTTTATTTGGTTTTTCGCCTATAACTCGAAAACTAAGCGAGGTAGAGCAAAATGGTTAACATTTTTGCCCTTTGGGTGTTAATACACCCATAAAACCTTTTTAGTGAAATCAAATTTTAGCTAACTCTGCTAGATTTTAAAATTGCAAATATCTCATAAACTACTAATGCTAGAACGAAAAGGACGTTTATGTGGTTTATCGCCTATAACTCGAAAACTAAGCGAGACAGAGCAAAACGGTTAAAATTTTTGCCCTTTGGGTGTTAATACACCCATAAAACCTGTTTAGTGAAATCAAATTTTAGCTAACTCTGCTAGATTTTAAAATTGCAAATATCTCAAAAACTACTAATGCTAGAACGAAAAGGACGTTTATTTGGTTTTTCGCTTATAACTCGAAATCTAAGCGAGATAAAGCAAAATGGTTAAAATTTAGCCCTCTGGGTGTTAGAGGCGAAAAACCAAATAAACATCCTTTTCGTTCTAGCATTAGTAGTTTATGAGATATTTGCAATTTTAAAATCTAGCAGAGTTAGCTAAAATTTGATTTCACTAAACAGGTTTTATGGGTGTATTAACACCCAAAGGGCAAAAATTTTAACCATTTTGCTCTATCTCGCTTAGTTTTCGAGTTATAGGCGAAAAACCAAATAAACGTCCTTTTCGTTCTAGCATTAGTAGTTTATGAGATATTTGCAATTTTAAAATCTAGCAGAGTTAGCTAAAATTTGATTTCACTAAACAGGTTTTATGGGTGTACTAACACCCAAAGGGCAAAAATTTTAACCGTTTTGCTCTGTCTCGCTTAGTTTTCGAGTTATAGGCGAAAAACCACATAAACGTCCTTTTCGTTCTAGCATTAGTAGTTTATGAGATATTTGCAATTTTAAAATCTAGCAGAGTTAGCTAAAATTTGATTTCACTAAACAGGTTTTATGGGTGTATTAACACCCAAAGGGCAAAAATTTTAACCATTTTGCTCTATCTCGCTTAGTTTTCGAGTTATAGGCGAAAAACCAAATAAACGTCCTTTTCGTTCTAGCATTAGTAGTTTATGAGATATTTGCAATTTTAAAATCTAGCAGAGTTAGCTAAAATTTGATTTCACTAAACAGGTTTTATGGGTGTATTAACACCCAAAGGCCAAAAATTTTAACCATTTTGCTCTATCTCGCTTAGTTTTCGAGTTATAGGCGAAAAACCACATAAACGTCCTTTTCGTTCTAGCATTAGTAGTTTATGAGATATTTGCAATTTTAAAATCTAGCAGAGTTAGCTAAAATTTGATTTCTCTAAAAAGGTTTTATGGGTGTATTAACACCCAAAGGGCAAAAATTTTAACCATTTTGCTCTATCTCGCTTAGTTTTCGAGTTATAGGCGAAAAACCAAATAAACGTCCTTTTCGTTCTAGCATTAGTAGTTTATGAGATATTTGCAATTTTAAAATCTAGCAGAGTTAGCTAAAATTTGATTTCACTAAACAGGTTTTATGGGTGTATTAACACCCAAAGGGCAAAAATTTTAACCATTTTGCTCTATCTCGCTTAGTTTTCGAGTTATAGGCGAAAAACCACATAAACGTCCTTTTCGTTCTAGCATTAGTAGTTTATGAGATATTTGCAATTTTAAAATCTAGCAGAGTTAGCTAAAATTTGATTTCACTAAAAAGGTTTTATGGGTGTATTAACACCCAAAGGGCAAAAATTTTAACCATTTTGCTCTATCTTGCTTAGTTTTCGAGTTATAGGCGAAAAACCAAATAAACGTCCTTTTCGTTCTAGCATTAGTAGTTTATGAGATATTTGCAATTTTAAAATCTAGCAGAGTTAGCTAAAATTTGATTTCACTAAACAGGTTTTATGGGTGTATTAACACCCAAAGGGCAAAAATTTTAACCATTTTGCTCTATCTCGCTTAGTTTTCGAGTCATAGGCGAAAAACCACATAAACGTCCTTTTCGTTCTAGCATTAGTAGTTTATGAGATATTTGCAATTTTAAAATCTAGCAGAGTTAGCTAAAATTTGATTTCACTAAAAAGGTTTTATGGGTGTATTAACACCCAAAGGGCAAAAATTTTAACCATTTTGCTCTATCTCGCTTAGTTTTTGAGTTATAGGCGAAAAACCAAATAAACGTCCTTATAGGCGAAATACCAAATAAACGTCCTTTTCGTTCTAGCATTAGTAGTTTATGAGATATTTGCAATTTTAAAATCTAGCAGAGTTAGCTAAAATTTGATTTCACTAAACAGGTTTTATGGGTGTATTAACACCCAAAGGGCAAAAATTTTAACCGTTTTGCTCTGTCTCGCTTAGTTTTCGAGTTATAGGCGAAAAACCACATAAACGTCCTTTTCGTTCTAGCATTAGTAGTTTATGAGATATTTGCAATTTTAAAACCTAGCAGAGTTAGCTAAAATTTGATTTCACTAAACAGGTGTTATGGGTGTATTAACACCCTGTGGGCAAAAATTTTAACCATTTTGCTCTATCTCGCTTAGTTTTCGAGATATTTAAAAGATTCCGCGGCAGTTTCATGTGACTGTATATAAAATGCAGCACTTTCTGAATTCTATTGTAACTTTTGAAATATTTTCGTTCCACGACCTACGCAGATGTCTATAATTCTTTGTCCAATTTTTATACACATAACTCGTTTACGTGTTTAACCTATTTGGTTTAATAACGCCGTGCAACTACCCGAAAAAGACGGTGTCATTGTCATATAAATGTATAGAAATCGTAGTAGTTTCTGAATTCTATTGTGATTTTCGGCACATTTTTGTTCCATGACCTACACAAAAGGCTATAATTGGGGGCTATAAAATTCACGTCCAGATAATTTCTGTAAAGTTTAGACCTTTTTGGAGTTATCGTATAAAAACGCCGTACTACTATCCCATAAAGACCGTGGCATTTTTATAGAAATGTATAGAAATCACTGCACTTTCTGGAGTCTAGTTCGATTTGCGGAACATTTTTGTTCCACGACCTAAAAAACTCGCTACTATTGTTGGTCGAATTTACATCCAGATAATTTTTGTAAATTTTTAACTCATTTGGAGTCACTGCGTAAAAATGCCGTACTACTACCCGAAAAAGACGGTGGCTGTTTCATGTAAATGTATGGAAAATGCGGTACTTTCTGAATTCTATAGTAATATTTTTGTTCCACAAAGTAGACAGATATCTCTAAATATTGATCGAATTTACCTTCCTATAATTTTTGCAAAGTTTCAACACATTTGGAACTACGGTGTGAAAACGCCGTATTACTACCCGAAAAATACCGTAGCATTTTCACATAAATATATGGGAAATGCATTACTTTCTGAATTCTATTACGATTTTGGGAACATTTTTGTTCCACGATCCGCCCAGATGTCTATAATTCTTGGTCCAATTTATGTTGGCTTGTTTTCTGTAAAGTTTCAGCCCGTTTGAAGCTACGATGTAAAAACGCCGTACTACTACCCGAAAAAGACCGTGGCATTTTCATATAAATATATGGGAAATGCATTACTTTCTGAATTCTATTACGATTTTGGGAACATTTTTGTTCCACGATCCGCCCAGATGTCTATAATTCTTGGTCCAATTTATGTAGGCTTGTTTTCTGTAAAGTTTCAGCCCGTTTAAAGCTACGATGTAAAAACGCCGTACTACTACCCGAAAAAGACCGTAGCATTTTCACATAAATATATGGGAAATGCATTACTTTCTGAATTCTATTACGATTTTGGGAACATTTTTGTTCCACGATCCGCCCAGATGTCTATAATTCTTGGTCCAATTTATGTTGGCTTGTTTTCTGTAAAGTTTCAGCCCGCTTGAAGCTACGATGTAAAAACGCCGTACTACTACCCGAAAAAGACCGTGGCATTTTCATATAAATACATGGGAAATGCAGAACTTTTTGAATTCTATTACGATTTTCGGAACATTTTTGTTCCACGATCCGCCCAGATGTCTATAATTCTTGGTTCAATTTATGTTGACTTGTTTTCTGTAAAGTTTCAGCCCGTTTGAAGCTACGATGTAAAAACGCCGTACTACTACCCGAAAAAGACCGTGGCATTTTCATATAAATACATGGGAAATGCAGCACTTTCTGAATTCTATTACGATTTTCGGAACATTTTTGTTCCACGATCTACACAGATGTTCGTAATTCTTATTCCAATTTATGTCTTGATATTTCCTGTAAAGTTTCAGCCCATTTGAAGGTACGATGTAAAAACGCCGTACTACTACCCGAAAAAGACCGTGGC
Organism: Leucophora obtusa; assembly: GCA_949987735.1. Classification (NCBI taxonomy): domain Eukaryota; kingdom Metazoa; phylum Arthropoda; class Insecta; order Diptera; family Anthomyiidae; genus Leucophora; species Leucophora obtusa. Next base: position 131,210,451 of record OX465295.1, on the reverse strand, counting down.
ATTTTCATATAAATACATGGGAAATGAAGCACTTTCTGAATTCTATTACGATTTTCGGAACATTTTTGTTCCACGATCCGCCCAGATGTCTATAATTCTAGGTTGAATTTATGTTGGCTTGTTTTCTGTAAAGTTTCAGCCCGTTTGAAGCTACGATGTAAAAACGCCGTACTACTACCCGAAAAAGACCGTGGCATTTTCATATAAATACATGGGAAATGCAGCACTTTTTGAATTCTCTTACGATTTTCGGAACATTTTTGTTCCACGATCCGCCCAGATGTCTATAATTCTTGGTTCAATTTATGTTGACTTGTTTTCTGTAAAGTTTCAGCCCGTTTGAAGCTACGATGTAAAAACGCCGTAGTACTACCCTAAAAAGACAGTGGCATTTTCATATAAATACATGGGAAATGCAGCACTTTCTGAATTCTATTACGATTTTCGCAACATTTTTGTTCCACGATCTACACAGATGTTCATAATGCTTGGTCCAATTTATGTCTAGATATTTCCTGTAAAGTTTCAGCCCATTTGAAGGTACGATGTTAAAACGCCGTACTACTACCCGAAAAAGACCGTGGCATTTTCATATAAATACATGGGAAATGAAGCACTTTCTGAATTCTATTACGATTTTGGGAACATTTTTGTTCCACGATCCGCCCAGATGTCTATAATTCTTGGTCCAATTTATGTTGGCTTGTTTTCTGTAAAGTTTCAGCCCGTTTGAAGCTACGATGTAAAAATGCCGTACTACTACCCGAAAAAGACCGTGGCATTTTCATATAAATACATGGGAAATGCAGCACTTTCTGAATTCTATTACGATTTTGGGAACATTTTTGTTCCACGATCCGCCCAGATGTCTATAATTCTTGGTCCAATTTATGTTGGCTTGTTTTCTGTAAAGTTTCAGCCCGTTTGAAGCTACGATGTAAAAACGCCGTACTACTACCCGAAAAAGACCGTGACAGTTTCATATAAATGTATGGGAAATACAGCACTTTCTGAATTCTATTATGATTTTCGGAACATTTTTGTTTCACGATCTAAACAGATATCCATAATTCTTGATCCAATTTATGTCTAGATATTTCCTGTAAAGTTTCAGCCCATTTGAAGCTACGATGTAAAAACGCCGTACTACTACCCGAAAAAGACCGTGGTATTTTTATATGAATATACAACTTATAGTAGAGTTTTTTGTATTACCATAGAAAAACTATCATATAAAAAAAAGTACTTTTTCTGAAAAAAAGTACTTTAGAAAAAATAAAACATTTTATAAAAAAAAAAAAAAATTTTAGGAAAAAGTACTTTTTTCAAAAAAACAAAAAAAGTACTTTTTATGCAAAAAGTACTTTTTAATGGAAAAAGTACTTTTTTATGCAAAAAGTACTTTTTTATGCAAAAAGTACTTTTTTGTGCAATAAGCACTTTTTTTTGGAAAATGTACTTTTTTTGGAAAAAAATAATTTTTTTTCAAAAATAGTACTTTTTCGTAAAAAAAAATTTTTTTTTCCGAAAAACTTTTTTTTTCCAAAAAAGTAGTTTTTTTTGTAAAAAAGTAGTATTTTTTTTAAAATATATATTTTTTTTGGAAAAAAGTATTGTTTTCGAAAAAAGGTACATTTTTATGTAAAAGTTACTTTCTGCTATGGCTTTTACGGGTAGACCGGTCTGACCGGTCTACCCGGGTTTTCGGTCTACCCGGTCTTCGGTCTTTGGTCTGACCGGGTAGACCGTAAGACCGGTTTTGAGACCGGGTAGACCCAAAAACCGGGTAATGGGGGGCTCTAGTCATTACACTTCTTTTTTTTAACTCATATAGTACTATATTGTATCATATACCAAAATACACTTTTTACTTGCATTTAATGCGAAAGCTAATATTCAAATGTCACAAGCTACTATAACAAATAACCACTAAATGCAACAATCAAGAATTTTTTTTCGGTAAAAACAACGTAACGGGACTTAAAATAAGAAAACAACAGCGTATCAAGAACAGAAGATATAGCAAAAGACAAAATAAACCGCACAAGTAACTATGAGTGGTTATTAATAAAAAATAAGCAAAAAATAATTTTGAAATGTTTTTACAAATAAACGCGTATGCTCTTAAAATAATTCGTCACATAGCAAACGGATGTTGATATACGTCGTTATAGCTGAAAACAATTTTGATAAGTATTGTAGTTACGTGGTTTTTTGGTAAAAAATCTCAAAATTTGTCCATATTTTGAAAAAAAATGTTGGACCCAAGTAAAGAGCGTTAAAAATTAAGCAATATTGCATCAATAACTCAAAATCGACAAAAAAAAAGACATATGCGGTTATATCAGAAAACCACAGAAATATGTTTTGTTTTTATTCTTCCGTTAATAAATAATGTGAAATTAACAACATTTTTGTAGTTTTTTGTTATTATTCATATTGATGGAACGTAATGGAGTTTTTTGGCCTGATGGTTTTCTCCATTTGGTTTTTTTATATAAAATATTTTTTTTTAGCCTTTTTTATACTTACATTTTTATTCTATTTTTTTTTTTTTAATAATAACACATTGTTATTGTTTTTTTAAATAAACTTTCTATTAAATTGAAGTCTAAAATTTGAAATTTAAAACTTATGTCTTAACATTAATTTATCTAAGCATAATAGCCAATCCTTTTCTAATAAATTTACTCACAATGTTAATTGTAACGGAATTGCTGAAAAGAAAGAAAAACATACAATAAGAAGAAATATGATACCAATCAAATAGTTGAATATTATACACAAAACCAACAAGACGCGTTTTCATTAACCCCCTTTTATTCGGTAAAGTTTTAAAATACCCTCCATTTTTTTATGATAAAATTTAGATTTTTTTTTAATTTTATAAATCCTTAAAAATTATTAAAGAATTACATTTTGGCCCCCGAGCAGGGACTTAATTTAAAAATGTTTGTGAAATATTTTGATAAATTATTTTAAAATATAATTAAATAAAATTTGTTATTACAAATTTATTTTTTTTTGCTAAATTGTTGCAAAATATTAAAACACGTCTTGCTGGTAGACATAGTTGTGCGCGATTTATTCGTTTAAATTTTAATAAAATAAATCGCAAAATAGTTGTTGGTTAGTAAATTGGTTTTTTTGTGAAAACTCCATTTGCTGCTACATGCCTCGCCGTTGCCGTTGTCGTGATTGCCGCCCTCAGCATAACCAGGGTAGTAATGATTCTGGATTATCAGAAACTGAGGTAAAAGCTTAAAAATATTTGTGTTTGTTTAACCCAAAATCTGTAAATTAAGCAGATTTTAGTGATTTCTGTAAATTATTCATAAATTTTTAATTTTTCCGCTCAATTGCGAGTATAAACACAAAATTATTAAATATGGTTCCTTTTTGAAATTAAAAAAATATTTATTTCATCTGTGAACATAAACACCTTGTAAGTGTAGTGAAAAGTGCGGGATGTTAGCGGTATTTCATCGGCATTTTCATTAATTTCGCTTTTATTTTTTGCATTCAATTCGCGAGTGCACAAAATTAAAAATTATTTAAAAAATTTTCTTTATTTCTTTTGTTGTTTACTTTCTTTTTTTTCATATTAAAATTTGTTTTTGTTATCGGACATCTGTTGTTTCAACCCCTGCTGCCCAGAGAACGAAGCCTATATTAAATTGCCGCCGGCGGCAGCTAAACAAAATATAGTCGGCGGCTAAAAGTCGACTAAAGCCGAAGAATCTCCGGTGGCGGCGGCTAAACGGTAAAAAAACTCGGCGGTGACCAAAAGTCGACTAAAGCCGAAGATTTGAGAAAAAATTCGTATGCCATATCGCCATAGCCGTAACCATATCGCCATAGCAGAAAACCAAAATTCAATTGGTATATACGGTTATGGCGTTATGGCATGTCACCAATAATCGAATACATTGTAGCCCATAAGATTGGTTTGAACAGCTGTTTTATATGGTTATGGCACGTCTAATTGAAAAAATATCATTTCTACTGGCTTACCTGATACAGTCGGCTAATATTTTACAGCCGAAATAAGCCGAACAAGTTCGCGGCGGCTCGAGTACCTGAAAAATGTTCGGCGGCGGCTAAGCCGATCGGCTCGTTCTCTGCTGCTGCCACACTCAAAACGTTTGTTTTGTGTGGCCAATATAAACAAACCATTTAGTGCTACCTGACTAACCACATAGGGTTTCCTTATACCGTAGTGCGTGTCGTACAATAAATTAATAAATTTGGGAATATTAAGGAATCAACTAAGTGTGATTGGAAATTTAAATAATTACTACAATTATTTATATGTACAACTTTTACAACAATTTTCACAGGAAACTTGGTAAAATATTTGTTTAATTAAACGTTCCCAAAAGGTGGCGTAAAACGAGGTTTATTGATTTTTATCTTGGATATTTTATTAATAACTGAAACAAAGTGATAACATTAAGATAATTTTGGTGAAATTTAAGAACAGTTGCAAATTAAAATAGAGTTTATTGGAGAATTATTATTTGTTTTTGTTCAAATTCATTTATAAATTGAATATTGTTAGTGGATTAAACATTAATTTACGGTGTCGTGCGTTATCGAATTTATTATAATATTCGTAAAATTAAATTGTGTGTTGATAAACAATTACCGAAACCTAATTTTTTTAAATATTTTTTCCCATACAGGTCCTATTAAATTGCGTGTTGGTTTATTTCTTTTCCTAAATTATTGGAAAGAAATTATTTGAAATACCAATTCCGAAAATAATTTGTTTAAATTTCGGAAGATTGTAAATTATTACAACAATCTTCATTTGTTCCATGGACATTTCCCAAATACAATTTTATTTTTGAGCGTTGTGTATTTTGTTAATTTTTATTGATTTGTATACACTTATTTCGAGGTTAAACCTTATATTTGTTGCAAATTTCCTGGGAAATTTGGTTTCCTGAAATTTGGGAAATTTTTCCGTTTTATTTTGATTGATATTTTTTTATATTTTTATTAAAGTCTTGTGTCTTTTTTCAATACGTCTGGTGGTAAAAAACACCAAGATACTCCTGTATGGCAAAATTTGGCGAAATTGATACAGAGGGAAGCTAAAGTGATTGAAAGTATATCAAGAATTCGTACTTCTGTAGTAGAGAAAACGATATCATTCAATCCCTTTGAGATAAACTGTCGTTTGGAAATATTAAAAGACCATGTCACTCAGGCAGTGGAATATCAGTCGCAATTGGATGATTCCTCAGAATAGCGACAGAAATGAACTTGTAGATCTTTGTGTGAACACGAAGTCTCTATTATTGAGTATTCAGGTCAAGAATAGAAGAACCAGTTTACCTGAAACTTCTTTTATGATGCAAGGTCATCATTCTGGGCTAAATTCAGCGGGAAATATTGTGAGTTTAAAAATTTCATAAGCCTTTTTGAAGATTTGGTCCACAATGATCCGATGCTAATGGATATTAAAAAGTTCAATCATTTGATTTCATGCTTATCCAATGAAGCTTTGGGTACGGTCCAAGCTTATCGCGTTTGCGAGGAGAATTACTCCAAAGTATTAGCCAGTTTAAAAAGGGTTTATGATAATGAATGTTTGATATTTTCCGATAATATTTCGAGACTTTTTGATCTTCCTGAGATCACTAAACTGACTAAACCCTCGGCTACTGCTTTGCGAAGCATGACTGATACTGTTACCGCTATTTATGAATCATTGCTTTCTATGGGAGATGATAAGAAAGTTGATCCAGTCACTAAATCCAAATGGGATGAACAGCTTGACTTCGAAAAGCTCCCATTGTGGTCTGATTGTGAGGCCATCTTGAACAAACGCTATCAGCATATTGCTGCTGATGAATCGTCAATTTCGAGACCTAAAACTTCTAAGAATAAAAACGACAATGTGGCTAAAAAAGATTTTAGGACATCACTATCACTTTCCGTTTCTAAACAATCTGCTAATAAGTGCCTATTTTGTAAATCCGATCAGCATTATATTTATAATTGCCCTTCTTTTGCCGCAGTGCCAGTTCTTCAGAGATTTGCTTTTGTGAAAGGTGTGCCTGCGTGTATAAGTTGCTTTAAAAATGTCACACCGTAGCGAAGTGTAGTGCTCAGAAGTGCAGAGTTTGGAATGGTGCACACAATAAACTTCTGCATCGCTACAGTTCAGAGTCTCAAGGGGCAAGTACTGTTCAAAATTCATCTGTGAATTATATGTCGGAGTAGCCATCGTGTTCTCACGATTCGGTGCATCACGCATCGGTGAATAAAAATGTTATTCTAGCCACAGCTCACAGTGTCGTGAGTTCATATAAAGAGCGGCAAAAAATGGAAGGAGTAATCGTACACTTAAAAAAAAAGTCAGTAAAGTCAGCAAAAAATGTTGCTGTGTCAGCAAATTTTTAGTCAGGAGCGTGCTTGCAAAAAAGTTGGTAATTTCAGCAAAACGTTTGCTGAAAATCAGCGAGCTGATTTTTACCAAAAAAATAGTAATCTTCAGCAAAAGTTTTGCTAACACTTAGTCGACTGCAAATGAAAAAAATCCTTGCTAAAATCACTAAACTTTTTGCTGAATATTAGTAGACTGAAAAAAACTCAAAAAACTTGTAGCGTAATTTTATTTTAGTTTATTTATTTGCTGAAAATTTAAATATAGAACATGTGTAGAGTTGTTTTTCTTTTTTGTCATTTCCATTTCCAGACAAGCTGCGACATCTACATCTTGTCTATCTGGTTGTCGTCCACGCTATGAATGCGGTTATCAGCACAATTTTTGAAGCAAAATAAATTAGTAAAACATTAGTTCAAAATTAGTTTAGTGCTAAAAAAATATAACTAAAATTTATGCTGAAAACGGAATTTCAGCAAAAAAAATGCTGAAAACTAGTACACTTGATATACAAGACGTTTTACTAATTTTTCTACTAACTTATTTTTTTGAGTGTAGAATAATGAAATTTTGCACATATGCTTTTTTGGTCAAATAATGACTCTGAACCAAATTTTGGAAAATTTTTCCAAAGGATACTCCCACCTTCCATATGTCCTTGCAACTAAAAAATGTATAAAAATGGAAGCAGTACTCGTAAAACAATGGAATTTTGCACAAATGTTTCTTTGGGTCAAAAATGACTTCAAACCAAATTTTGGAAAATTTTGACAAAGGCCACGCCCACCGCCTATATGTTTTTTAACCAAGAAATGTATAAAAGTAGAAAGAGTAGTTATACAACAATGACATTTGGCACACATGTTTTTTTTGGATCAATAATGATTTCCAAACAAATTTGGGCAAAGGTCACGCCCACTTCACATATGTCTTTTTAACCAAAAATTTATAAAAATGGAAGGAGTAATCGTGCAACAATGACATTTTGCACATTAGATTTTTTTGGGTCCGTAATGACTCAAAACCAAATTTTTTAAAAATTTGGACATAGGTCATGCCTATCTCCCATATGTCCTTGTGACCAAAAATTTACAAAATCGGAAAACTTTAAACTACATCCAAAAATAATTCACAGAGATAAAGAATATATGAGTATATTGAAGACGTATTTTTTAAAATTATTTTTAATATTAAAAAAACAATTATATTCAACAAGAATTAAAAATTTAAGAATATGCAAATTTATTAGAGATGGGCACGTGATTGGATCTTTACTCACGCTCACGAGAGACATTTTTCAATCACGCACAATCACTCACGAATAATTTTTTCTAATCACACTCACGTTCATGTGATTGAATTCCGATTTTTCTTACACTCACCAGTGATCACGCGTGATTCACGTGAATCGCGCCAATTCACGAAATAAAATCTTTTTCGAAAAAAAAATAAAATGAGAAAATTACAGTAAATTATAAATATTAAACATAAAATTGCTAAAAATATGCCGTTTTATAATTTATTTTATATAAAATCGACAAAAAATTTATGGAAATATTTATTAAACGTCGAAAAACAAATTTGATAAAATTCGACTCACTCACGCAAAAATTCGCACTCACGTTCACGTGAGTAAATTAAGATCACGCGTGATTCATGGGAATTACGCAAAATTCTGCTCACGTGCCCATCTCTAATATTTATTCACTCAAACCATCATATTCAGAATCAATTGCTTCATCTTTCAATCGAATTTTCTCTTTTTTCTTCAAATTTCTTCAATAATCAATTGTAAATAAAAATTAAAGGGGGAAGAAGGGGGAAGGGAAACCAAGTTTTTTTAGAAGTACATACTTCTAAAAATATTATATCAAAATATAAAAAAAGTCTTTTTTGGTCTTTTTTTATAGTCCACTGAAGTTGCAACTTCTTGATATAAGGAGTGAGATCATAAAAATGTTAACACACAATTTTGCCAATAACTTTGGTTTAAAGCTTCTCATATTTTTTTTCGGCAGTTTATATTCAGTTAATAAATTAGTTTACATCATGAGTTTTAATTACCAACTTTTTACAGAATGGAGGATGAAAGAAAAGTGCGTTCAAAAATAATTAAATATTTTCAACAAAACCAAACATGCACATACAAAAAAATTCAAAAGAAACTAATGTATGCCGCCAAATAGTTTCAAAAGTAGGAAAAGGGTATCTGGAACACCTAACAGTTGAAAGGAAGCCGGGAACAGGAACTACGATTGGTTATCGTAACATTGGTAAGGCATATAAAGTTAAAAGCATCCTTAAGAGAGCTCCTAACACATCTGGCAGAAAAACAGCTCGGTTAGCCCAATGCTCGGACTTTTTTTGTACATAACTAAAACGTAAGGCAGGACTAAAGTCCTACAAAGTTCAAAAAGATCCCGATAGAAAAGCTTTTTAAAATTTGGAGTCCAAAATCAGAGCTCGAAAATTGAAATCAAATCTATATATATAAAAAGAAGTGTACATTTTGATGTCATCACTAACTGCGGAAACGGGTCAACCGATTTCAACCAAAATTTCAGGGTACGTTGAGGAAGGTCTGTAGATGGTGAGTGAAGTTTGCACGAAATTGGCCCAGTGGTTCCGGAGATATGGCATTTAGATTTTCCTATATGTTTCCTATATATTCCCATACAAAATTTTCGTGTTGCTATGACAACCAGGCAGCACTTATAGCATTAACCTAATCTAATCTCAGCTTATCCTATCTCATTTATCTCATCTCAATTTTTTTTTGTGGAAACACGTTTTCTTTTGCGGAAACTTTTTTTGTTTGTGAAATATTTGTTTTTTTGTGGAAAATTTTTTTTTTTTTGGAAACACTTTTTTTGTGGAAACTTTTTTTTGGTGGAAACTTTTTCTTTTTGTGGAAACATTTTTTTTATGGAAACTTTTTTTTTGTGGAAACTTTTTTTTTTGTGGAAACACTTTTTTTTTGTGGAAACATTTTTTTTTCTGAGGAAATTTTTTTTTTCTGAAAACTTTTGTTTTGAGGAAACTTTTTTTTTTTGGGGGAAACTTTTTTTGTGGAAACTTTTTTTTGTGCAAACACTTTTTTTTTGTGTAAACTTTTTTTTTTGTTGACACATTTATTTTTTTTTTTGTTCAAACACTTTTTTTTTTGTGGAAACACTTTTTTTGTGTAAACTTTTCTTTTTTTTGTGGAAACAGACACCATAATGTTGTTAACTTTATTTTAAAATCGCTAAAAACAAAGAAAAATTTGGTCATGTTTAAGGCACTGTCATTTTAAGTGTGGCAACCATTAGTAGAAAAAAATAATGCAATACTTAAGGAAATATTATAGGAATTTTAAAAATATACAGTTTTTACAGAACTGATCAGTACTCGCTAAATTTTACTATGCAATTTGATAGAAGGTCGATATCGCTTATTTTTCATTAAAAGCCACGCCTACTTAAAACAAGTGACAAAATAAAAATACAGACATCACGTTAAAATTCTACACAATTTTCTAAACTATCTCCTCGGATTTTGGGGCGAATCTATCCACTATTTTGATCTTTAAAAATAAAGGCAACGAGAATAAAATTAGAAAAAAACTTTAATGTCCCTATTATATTACACATGACTGTATATAGATAATGGTAGCATTCGGCAGAGAAACCTTAAACTGATACCGGTGACTTGCAGCGCTTTGTGATTACTTACTCTGCTGAACGATGTTTTCTTTGTTTTGTTTTTAAATAAATTTTTTATATATTTTCCTTTGATTTTTTAAATTTTTTGTTTTTGAATTATATTTGTATGTTTTTATTTGTCAATCATACAAAACAAAAAGTTTTTAAAAACAAAAACAACAAATGTATCACTATTTGATCAAAAGTAGCAAACATTTTTATGCTACCAAAATATGACAGCGCTACCTAAGCGCTCAGACTGAGCGGTTAGTGATCAGGTCGTTCAGCAGATAGTTGCACAACTGTTGTAGAACTGTTGACTGTCAAATTGTATCTGCCGAATGCCCCCAATGACTTCGGACTCTTTCTAAATACAATTATTTCTCGACGAACTCATTTTGAAAGTAAACATAAATATTGTGATTTAAATATAAACTTTGCAAATCGCAATAATTTCGCAAAAAAATCAATAGTGATGGGCTGATGTTTTTAGAAAAAATAATTCTGTAATAGTACAGTAGATTTTTAATACAACGAAATATTTTTTTGTTCATTTTAAGTCTAAATTTAATTACAAAAGGCTCTAAAAGTACACATAATTTGTTAACGGAATATGACACACGCAAAAATTTTAGACCTTTTTCTTTCCAAATTGGCTTTGATATTTAAAATACGACTTCGACTTATATTTAAATTTTTTTTTTTAAAAACCTTAAAAAATTTTTAAAGCTTGACTTTCAGCGACTATATCTAGAAAAGTTATTGAGATATTGATACACACATAAGTTTGAAAAATAGGGCACAGAATTAAGCTTAAATTGTGTAAAGCGTTTTCTTTCCGAGGCTATAGTTACTAAATTATAAATTTTTTGTTGAAAAAATTGGCTGAAAAATTGAAAAAAGTTAAATCGCGAATTGCGCAAAACCTAGAGCCAATTTGAAAAACTGGTTGCAGATTCGAAATCAGCAGCCCTAATTATCCTAAAACCACTGCAATACAATTCACCTTTTTTCTTGTAGAGCAGTGTTATTCGAAAGTAGAATTTATAGGGATATATGTTTTTTGAATAAAGCAAAAATATGCAATGTAAAAATTTTAATATTGAAAGTTAAACCTGGAAATCTTTTAAGGAAAAAACATGTATTTTATTTCAACAATGTCGCAATAGCTGTTGAGCAATTTGAAATTTGGACTTCATATTCGAATTTTTTATGTTTTTTTAGAGTTTGTTTTTTTTTATTTGGAAAGGGATAAAGAAGAGATAGGAGGTTGTGAAAGATGAGAGGCTTCAAATATGGCAACACTATAATTGCGCGAGATGTTGAATTTTAGAACTGTTGTTGCGCGCCATTTAATGGTGAGTTGGCGAACTTTTGTTGAGGCTGTTTATTTCATAGCCCTGTTATATTATTTTACTTCGGTGGGGTTAAGTGCTATGGGAATAGTGTAGGAGGACACTGTATTAGGGATAAACAAATCATACACATTACTTTTCCAAATTGATGTTGCGGTCGCTGGAGATCGAACCCGGAACCACATGTGTAACAGTTCAACGCGCTAACCATTACACCACAGCTCTCACATCGCCATCGTTATTTATTGTTAATTATTAAGTGTGTCTATTTGATTTTATTTTTACTTAAATAGTAGAAAATTTGTTTTTACCTAAATTTCCTCTGAATAATAATTTTTGCAATTATTTATTTTTATATAAGCTCCTAATTTAGCATTCTCATCGAAGGGGGCTTTTATTTTGAAGATTTTTACATTAATAAAAAACATTGTATTTTATTTTCATAAAAATTTTTAATTCCTATACAAAACAAATTACATTGTAAAGTTTAAGGTACGGTAACAATTTAGCGGGCTTGCCCGATACGACAAAATTCGTTTTCGGTTTAACTGGCATCCCAAAAACTAGGCCTAAGGCACGCCGCTAAATCTAGCGGGCTTGCCCGCTAGTTTTATATAAAAATACAACTGTTGTGTAATGGACGTTGAAACCTATGTCCTCGCTGATTTTTAGCAGCTCCCTGGTCAAGAATTTTATGTTTCCGATGTTCGAGGAAATGTTGCCGAAAAATTTATGTCGAAAAAGCAAACGAAATTCCCTAAAAAATTCCTAGTATGGCAATATGTATATGGCCATATGTAGCTGCGGCCAAAGAAGTCAATCATTTGTGACATCTGGCTCTATAAACAGCGAAATTTATATCAAGGAGTGTTTACAGAAGAGACTTCTTCCATTTTTGAGTCAGCACAATGTATCCACTTACTTTTGGCCCGATTTAGCATCTTGTCACTACAGCAAGAAAGCGCTGGTGTGGTATAATAATAATAATGTAGTTTTTGTACCAAGAGAGGCAAATCCACCAAACTGCACGGAGCTCAGGCCAGTGGAGAAATATTGGGCTCTGGTTAAAAGAGAATTAAAGAGCACAAAAAAGGTCTCCCAGGACATGCAATATTTCAAACGTAGATGGACCACCTGCTCTAAAAAGGTGACAGAAACTACCATAAAAGCTTTAATGGGAGGGTTTCCGGAAAAAGTGGATAACTTTGTTCGTAGTGGATAGAATTCCATGCGGTTCTTTTTCTTTGATTTTGTATTAAATTTCATTTAATAAAAATTTGGTTTAAAGTCTTAAAATTTAGTGGTTTGTTTTTTATTTAACTTTATGTGTGTTAACATTTTTATGATCTCACTCCTTATATCACTTTTCTCATCAAGCTTATATTCGGAAAACGGTAAATAACACATGAGGTATCGATTGTATAAAAAATAATACTACCATATTTAATAATTAACAAATAAATATTTTATTGAAAATTATACAGTATTATCGACATTGTTTCTATCAAATGAATATACCGTAATGGTAAATGGACTGCTTGGCAACCTGGAGTAAATGGATGACACTCTGAGCACAAATAAAATCAGCAATTGATTTTATTTCTCAGAATTAACAAAAATATCCCAATGAAAATAAAAGAAATGGAAAACAAAACGAATTAGGAATTTGGAATAAATTTATTGACAAAACTTATGGAGTATGATCTTACCAGTATGAAAGTAGGAATGACAAGAAGCAAGTTATATCTATGATATTGACGGAAATAGTATCCACGACTTTTTAGGACTTTTGACATTTAATTTTCGGACTAATATTAGAAAGAGATAGAAGATATCGGTTACTTTGTACCTTTTATACAATGAAGTAGCGAGTAACAAAACGTTTTAGGAATTCAGGGTATCTTAATCAGATTTAATGCCAAAGATATTTCTTTGACATTAACATTACCGCCCGCTTTCCAGTGTACGTGCAAACAAAAAAATAAAGTTAAATGTCTTAAATACTTTTTAAGTTAAATGTCGTAGATACTTTGTAGTCATACTTAAGAATAAAGAGAAAATGGCATCTAAATATATACGTGCGTAAAAAAATAAAAATATAAAATTATATTAAATTCAAATGGTTAACAATTCATTTAGGTAAATTTCAAATTAAGTAATTGACTTATAACTACAGGTATAGTATCCTAAATATACAAGTACGTTTAAATTTTGCTTGTATATAAGTGTTTGATGGTGCGTTTATTTCAACTATTCAGGTTAAACAAGAGCCATAGATTGCCCACCCAAATATGGTGCTTTGTGCAGTTGGATAGCCCGCTTTACAAATGACCCCCTCACATATCACCCTGGGATAAAGATCAACCCCTACAATAACGTCAATACCGGCCGACTCATAGAACTTGGAGTCATCGAGAAATAAATCGCGAACATTTTTCTTAAAAGATTGAGTCGGAGTAAGAAGTGTGAGACGATTGTCAACACGAAAGGTTCCGTCTATCTTCGAATTGGAATCGAACCTTGATTTAAAAGTCAATGAACATATGGTCTCATCCTGTAAAGTCAACGTTGTTAAACGAAGCTTTTCGACAAATCCCTTAGATATTCGACTAATCGGAGAGCCAGAATCCAAAAGACAACGGGCATGAGAAGTTGTTGTATCCAACTTGACGAGTACGGCCGGAAGCAAAATCACGCTATTTTGACGCAAAATAGCTGTGAGTGATGATAGTCTGGATGGCGATGCTGCTGAAGGCGAACGATTTCTTGGTCGAACACTTCTTGACGTCGAGGGCTGTGGAGATGGAGAACGAGAATGTGTTGACGAAGCTGAAGATTTAGAAATAAATTTTGGATTTATATGGAGAAGTGTATGGTGAAACTTTTTACACCTCTTACAGCCATGCTTGGTAAAACATGTTCCCTGAGAATGATCGTGAGCTAAGCAATTAGAGCAATATTTATTAGCCTGAACAGCACGTATACGTTCGTTAACCTTCATGGCTAAAAATTTTCTACAGGTTCTCAAAGGATGAGGACGATTGCAGATTTTGCATAGAAACGAGTTGTATTTCAGTGGGAGGTTTGAATGAGGGGTATGTCGGCGTCGTTGTCTATTATTGTTCGTTTTACCAGTGGAGTTTTTAGGCATTATAAGCTAAAAGAAATAATGGTAGGAAAGTAATCAACAAAATACATACAAGGAAAAAAGTTAGTTAATCTGACGATAGCGCTACTAATTTAGTAATTGGCCTTGTTATCCGCCCTCTTTGAGTAAAAATGTCAGCAACATGAACGCGTTTATCGGAACCGTTTTCTCAACTCTGCCAAGGCGCCAGGAATTGGGAGGAAGGTTTTCATATTTTACAACGACCAGAGCTTTCTCGGTTAGATTATCCTATGGTTTTTGCCACTTGCCTCTCTTTTGTAATTATACCCTACACCACTATGTGGTCAGGGTATTATAAGTTTGTGCTGATGTTTGTAACACCAAAAAATATTGGTCGTAGACCCACCTTATAGTATACCGATCGGTTCAGAATTTTTTTTTATTTCGATTTAACGATGTCCATCTGTCCGTCTGTCTGTCTGTCCATGCAATCTTGTGCGCACTCTACAGGTCGCAACTATTAAGATATTTTGATGAAATTTGGTACGCAGACCTATGTTGGCCCAAGGACGAACAAGTTTGATTTTTGTGAACATCGGTCCATGTTTAGACCTAGTGCCCATATAAGGGTCCTACCAAAATTATATTGTTTATACGCTGCAGGTCGCAAATATTAAGATATTTTGACGAAATTTGGTACACACACCTATGTTAGCCCAATAACGCAGCCTATTGATTTTGGTGAACATCGGTCCATGTTTATACCTAGTGCACATATAAGGGTCCTACCAAAATTATACTGTTTATACGCTGCAGGTCGTAAATATTAAGATATTTTGATGAAATTTGGTACACAGACCTACATTGGCCCAATAACGCAGCCTATTGATTTTGGTGAACATCCGTCCATGTTTAGACCTAGTGCCCATATAAGGGTCCTACCAAAATTATACTGTTTATACGCTGCAGGTCGTAAATATTAAGATATTTTGATGAAATTTGGTACACAGACCTACATTGGCCCAATAACGCAGCCTATTGATTTTGGTGAACATCGGTCCATGTTTAGACCTAGTGCCCATATTAGGGTCCTACCAAAATGATACTGTTTATACGCTGCAGGTCGGAAATATTAAGATATTTTGATGAAATTTGGTACACTGACCTTTATTGGCCCAATAACGCAGTCTATTGATTTTGGTGAACATCGGTCCATGTTTAGAACTAGTGCCCATATAAGGGTCCGCCCAAAATTGGCTTGGTTTCAAACTGCAGGTCGCAAATTTTAAGATATTTTAATGAAATTTGGTGCGCTGACTCACATTATAGAAAATTTTCACACAAGCCCCATTTTAACCCATTCGAATTTCGGATCCAAACAATACACCAGACTGGTGTAGGGTATTGTATAGTCGGCATGCCCGACTTTAACCTTTTCACTCGTTTTTTTAGATACTCGTTTTTCCAACGAGTACAAAAATTCTGGTGGACAAGTTTTAGCCGATGCCAACGATTGATTATAGATCTCGCTGGTTCATCGATCCTTGGGTCTATAGGGGCTAAAATTGGAGATCCTATAAGGAAATGCCCTGGAGTTAAAGCCGACAAATCAGACGGATCCTGAGAAAGTGAAGACAAAGGCCTATAGTTCAGACAAGCTTCAATCTTTGACAATAAGTTTGAGAATTCCTCAAAAGTGTATTTAAAACATCCTGATATTTTACGAAAATGCGCTTTAAAGCTTTTTACTCCGGCCTCCCATAATCCGCCCATATGTGGAGCACCTGGAGGAATAAAATGCCAGGTTATATTCTGATGCGCGTAGTTGGCGGTAATTGCCTGGTGTGAAGTTTGGATAAATTCCTTTGCCAGAATTTTGGAAGCTCCTACAAAGGTCGTACCATTGTCGGAATGCAAATGCAGCGGACAGCCACGGCGGGATACGAATCGGTTAAAAGCAGCTAGGAATGCAGCAGTAGACAAATCGAATGTAGCTTCCAAGTGTATCGCCTTTGTGGAGAAACAGACAAATACACATACATATCCTTTTGTAATTCGACAAGCTCTGCCGGAGTAACTCTTAATGTCGAATGGGCCGGCAAAGTCAAGTCCAGTGTGAGTAAAAGGACGAGAGATTTCGGATCTTTCAGGAGGTAACGCTGCCATTATTTGTTTTTGACACCTCTTTTTGTATAGAATACAAGGCTTACATTTATTTATTGTAGTTTTTATTAAATTTTTTACTTTTGGTATCCAGTATTGGGTGCTTATACTCCGTAAGACAAGCTGGTTACCGCCATGGAAGGTAACATCGTGAATAAATTTGACCAAAAGCCTCGAATATTGACAATTGTAAGGGATTATAATAGGATGTCTTTCATCATATGACAATCCTGAAGAAGATTCAAGCCTACCACATGAACGGATTAAGCCTTCCTGGTCCATAAATGGGTTTAAATTTAAAATAGAGCTAGAAGAAGATACAGCCAGTCGAGAGGATAGAGCCTTATATTCACTCGGGTACCAAGCCTTTTGGTTCATCGATATGAGTCGGTCACGAACAGCTACAATTTCAGAGCTTGTTATTACAATAGATTCTTCTGAGAAGCTGGATCGGTATCTTAGATGCGTGCGATAGAAAAACCTATACACATATGCTATTACGCGCAGTGCTCTTGAGAAGGACGAAAATCTTTCCAAAATATCTTCAAAGTTCAGAAAGTAGGAAAAATTGACTCTTATTACCTTTCCCTCAAGACTAGTCTCCTGTATTTCCTGTGGACTACAGTTTGGCCAAAGGTCTGCTGAATCTTGAAGCCATGATGGGCCGTGCCACCATAGGTCATTTCCAAGAAGGTCCTGAGAAAGCACCCCCGGCTCGCAAAGTCGGCAGGATTAAACTCAGAATCAACATGGTGCCAATGCTTTGGATCAACTATTTCAATAATCTTGGAGATTCTGTTAGCGACAAAGGTCATCCAGAGACAAGGTGGTTTTGCTAACCATGAGAGCACAATAGTGGAATCTGTCCAACAGAAAACGGAATAATTAGAATTTCCAAAATAGGAACTATACTATCAAGCATTTCAGCTAACAAAACAGCACAGCATAACTCAAGTCTCGGAATGGACAAAGTTTTGATTGGTGCGACCTTTATCTTTGAAGAAACTAGATGAGAAGAAATGGAATTGCCGTTATCGATGCGGATATAAATTGCGGCAGCGTATGCCTTCTCTGAGGCATCGCAGAAGCAATGGAATTGGACTCCGGCATTAGGAACATATTCAATCCATCTAGGGATTCGGATTTTATTCAAAAATTTATAGCTTAATTGGAAACTTCTCTATTGAGAAACTGTATCAGGAGAAAGGACCTCATCCCAATCCGTACCTTCTATCCATATTCTTTGCATAATAATTTTCGCCAGTATAATACAAGGAGCTAGCCAGCCAGCTGGATCAAACAACTTCGAAATTTGAGAAAGGACTTCCCTTTTAGTGTATTTGCCGTTCTCCGGAAATAGTTTTGTGGAAAAATAAAACGAATCGGAAAGGGCGTTCCAGCGAATGCCTAACATCTTCGCTGTGCTACTGTCCTCGAAATCCAAAAAGTCCTCATACAACAATTGATTAGGTGGCAGATCGGAGAGGATTTCTTTTGAATTAGAGGTCCACTTTCGTAAGGAGAAACCGGCTGATTTCAAAGCACCGATAAGTTCGTTTCTGGATTTGATTGCCATTGAAAAAGTATGAGCACCCACAAGGGCGTCATCAACATACATTGAATTGCGAAGGATGTCGCTAGCAATCGGATAAGTGTATTGAATATCATCTGCCAATTGTAACATAGTGCGGATAGCCAAATATGGGGCACAATTAACACCAAATGTTACAGTTCTAAGTTCATAATCTTGAACTTTATCATTTGGATTGTCTCGGAAAAGGATTCTCTGAAAAGATGTATGATCTGGATTGACTAAGATTTGTCTATACATCTTCTGAATATCCGCATTAAAAACATATTTGTAAAAACGCCACTTGTGAAGTAGAAGAGTCAAATCACTCTGAAGAACTGGACCTGTATGTAAAATATCATTCAAACTTAAACCATTTGAAGACGAAGATGAAGCATTGAATACCACACGGGCTTTTGTGGTTGTACTTTCCGGTTTTATAACCGCATGGTGAGGTAAATAATAATGGAATGGAATTTTAGAAGAATCTGGAGAAGCAACCTTGAACGTATGGTCTAAAACAGCATATTCTCTAATAACCTTATCGTACTCGCCTTTAAAAGTAGGCGTACGAAGCAATCTGGCTTCATATCTAAAAAATTGTGCCAAAGAACTGTTCCTCGATTGACCAATAGTTAATTTATGAGGATATCCTTCCTTGAACGGAAGAGAAACCACGTATCTACCAACTTCATTTCTTTTGGTAGTTCTAACAAACAAATCCTCGCAAAATTTTTCGGATTGCGATTGGAAGTTCTTCCTTGGAAGATTCTCCACCTCCCAAAAACGTGAAATCTGTCGGTCTAAGGAAATTTTACACATAAACGAAGCAACAGTTGAATTTGAGCTAAATGAATTAAGGGAAACAGGCCCAGTAAGAATCCATCCAAAGATGGTTTCTTGCGCCATTAAGGAATTACAGACCTCATGTTTGTTTGCCGAAAGCATTATAGAGGGGTACACTTCACCACCGATTAATACATCTACTTTCAAACTTTTGTGGAATTGGGGATCAGCAAGTTGAATCTGTGGAAGTTCTGAAAAGCATTTAGAATCTATTGGCGTAGAAGGAAGACTAGCTGATACCTGTGGAACTATCAACGCATTCACTGTGATTTCAACACTGTCGTCTAATGGTGAACTAAGAATAAATGAACACATCCGCTGAGGTGAAGCTAAAACAAAGTCACCCATGCCGGAAACATCCTGTGGCCTAGTCCGTTTACTCGGCAGATTCAAAAGCTTTAAAATACCTTCGGAAATGAAAGATCCCTCGGAGCAGAGATCAATGAGATCGCGTGCTCTAACCCTTATACCCTGATGACAAATGTCAACCATTGCCGTACCTAGCAACACACCCTGAGTGTTCGTAGTGAAAAAATTTTGAACCCTAGCCCCCGGATTGTTAGTGGACTGTATAGAAGACGAATTTGAAGTAGAATGAAATGAAGCTGAGTTCGGATTCAAGGTGCTAGCACTAGGCAGCTGAGCGGATGGGTTGGGTGTTGGATTTGCGGAGTTCCTATGGAGTAAAGTATTATGTCGTTTTTAACATCTGAAACAACTATGTTTGCTCGTGCAGCTTTTAACTGCATGCGCTTTAGAAAAGCAATTTAAGCAAAGACGTTGTTTTCTAATTTCAGAAAGTCTTTGTTCCATGTCCATTTTAAGAAACCGAGGACATTTGCGAATCACGTGATATTCTTTGGAGCATAGAGGACACTTTGGATCACCAGTTTTTGTCTGAAAAGTATTTATCCTTTTCGAATTGGTAGGAGTTTTTGAAGAGCTTTGTGAATTTAAACCAACTGATTGTACAGTCGATGGCTTGCGAATGTTCGAAACAGATTCTAAAGTTCTGCACCTATCAGTTAGGAAAGAATCTAATGCAAACCATTCAGGCATTGCGGTCTTATCTGAGACAGTTTGTTCAAACTGCATTAAGGTTTCATCGGGGAGACAGTTGGTACCCACAAACACAAAAAGGGGGTTCCAACTTGCTATGTCAATACCATAGAATTTAAGTGTACTAATGCATGAATTTATATCGCCCTGCAGATTCATAATTGCTATGCGTGATTCAGAACGAATAGGTTTAAGATTAAAAAGGATTGTAAGCTGACCGTTAATTAAAGCAGGCTTATTTTCATATCGCCTGCAAAGGCTCCTCCAAGCGTTTTCAAACCCCTCGTTGGACATCTCCGTTTTCTCAGCAATAACCTTTGCCTCCCCTTTCGTACTTGCAATTAGAGTGAATAATTTTTCAATGCCACTGGCCCTGGAATTATTTATACAAAGAGCGGTGGACAAATCTCGGAATTTAGGCCATAAAGCATACTCCCCGTCAAATGGCTCAATTTTAAAGGGTGGGAGCTGAAAACCACAACTAGAATCCTTTGCCTTAGAAATTTTGTTTTCGAGGTCCCGAAAGTCTGGTAACTGTGTGTGCCTTGGATTATTTTTTTCCTGGATCTCCTCGTATGCTTCTGACAATTTTGTAAGGCACCGACAATACGTAATATAAGTACCCAGGAAAATCTGTTCCAAAGAATCGGTTGTACAATAGCTACTTTTCATTCACAACCCCTTCTACTGTCGATTCTAACACCGATTCTTTTCGTTTGAAATTGTCCCGAAAACAACCCCTTCTATGGCTCCAAAGTGGAACCGGTTGCTCAAGAATCAGTTCTGGAACTAGTTATGGAACTGATTCTACGTCACCCACACCTTCCATATAGGATCCCAGGAACTGGTTCCGGAACCAGTTCCATGGAATCGGTTGCAGTGGAACCAGTTGTAGAATGGGTGTGGTTGGCTACCGATTGTAAAAAGTTTTCCTGGGTATTCTTATATTTGGCCTTGAGAGTCTCTAAATTGGCACCTTTCCCCTTACCATCATCTTCTTCATTATCTTGGTTAAAAAGATGTTGGTCATAAGCAGACTTGACATTGACCCAACAATTTTTCAGCTCCTCTCTATGGATATCAATAGAATGGCAGGAAGTAATGGGCATCTGTTTGTCGTTGAGGTCTGCCTCGAATTCTACCAAACGATCGGCTAACCAAATAAAATTGTCAAGTGACATTTTGAAAAGAAAAAATCTAAAGTCAAAACTATAAAATTCAAAAATTTGTACAAAAGGTGCACAAAACTTGCTAACCAATCAGGACAGGCAAACCTCGATAAAGATTTTGAGTTCGAGCTGTTATAAAAGGCTTATACTATTAATACAGCTTCAGTTGTAACGTCAATTATGGATAATCTCAAAATAAAGTGTGGCAAACGATTAATTTGGTCTTATAGAATTCGCAATTATAAAAAAAAATATTAAATTCCAATGTGCTTACGCATAAAATTTTCAAAACCCTTATAACACGTTTTTAAACGACTTTTGTATAAAAAAAATTTTTTCTATAATAAGTCACTTAAAAATTTTAAAAGTGGTTATGCATATGACCCCAATTATAGAGATATAAAGTTGTACAACAAAAGTTTGTTATAATTTTTATTGTCTCAAAAATAATCCTTTTTTTTATCTCGTATTGTACAACAAATTGAACTAAACCAATCTAATAAGGGGCAAATAAATTTCCAAACTGAAAAATAAAATCTTTATTCAAAAACTGGATACTCAATAATATAGGACAATGATCCTCATTTAGTTGTTGTCTAACTTTGAATTTATATATGCCTATACATAAATGAAAGGAAAAATGCGATACAATCCAAAATTTTATTATAATACAAGTAATAATTAACAAAATAATCGGAATTAATTGTTGATTGCACTAACGTCGACAAAAAAAATATTTTAAAATGATTGAAGAAGCTAGTACCTTTAATAGAGTGATGTACTTTATTGAACCAGAACTGACACCAGATCTTTACTGCCGAAATTTTATTCAAATTTTGGATAATCTTATAAATTTCATGTTCACAATTAAATTTAACTTTTCAGATGATGAATTTTAATTGACTGCGCTTGCAATTAAAATTATTGGTTAATGAGACAATTTGTTTAGTACCGAAAGAATTCCAACGAACTCACTTTCTGTGTTTATATTCTACAATTTTCAGCTTGTCCCTTCAAGACTAAAAAAATAATACTGCGCCCGTTCGTATTTCAGCGAACCATATGCATACTGGATGTAAAAAAGTATCTAAAACCGATAAATCAAACTGAAGTTCGTTTGACACAAAAAAAGAATAGAAATTTGTTTTGGCAAATTTTCTCAATATGGTTTGGTTTCCTTTTCTTCTTGCTTATTATGGAAAAATATCAGTGAGAGCATGGAAAAAAAATATAAACAAATTGAGTGGTATGAAAAAAAACCAACTATGTAGTTTATATCAGGGTTGGAAATTCTTAATTTTAAGTAGTATTATACTCTGACAAAAGAGTATTTTCTTGGACCCACATGTAAATACTTCTATATTTTAAATGGTTGTTCTAGTTTATTTTGTTTTTCGAAATTTTATAATTGTGGTTGGGGTTGTCCTTTAATCTGGTAAATCATGTTCTATAATTTTCCTATTAAAATATTTTAAACTTAACGCAAAACAATATTTTTATTGATAAAAATTAGCTATAAAATAATCTATTTTCTATTAGCTAAATTGCATGTGACAATTAAATAAATTTGCGTAATGAAAAAATTGAATAATCCAACCCTGGTATAATTAACAAACAAATTGAACAAATGCATAGGAAAATATATTAAAACGAAAGAGAATTTATTATTTGTACATACACGTGAATGTGTGTTTGTATTAAATCAACAAGTATAAACCTATAGAGAAACTACCGTCCTCACCAAATTTTGTTGTTGTGTGGCGAACTTGGGAAAGGCTAAGAAACAGTGTTGCCAACTCTTGAAGGCAGGAAAGCACCGTGAGCATTTTGAAAACGGGTAAAAAGGGTAAAAATTTACCAAAAATGGGGTAAAAAAGCACGATAATAATTTTTTGAAAAATTTAAGTCAAGATTTTAAAAACACATTTTAGCTTTGTAAAATCGTGTAAAAAAGGTTCAAAAAATTACCAAAAAGGGGTAAAAAAGCACCAAACTAATATTTCAAAATTTTGAAGTTTAAATATAACGAAGTTGCTATTTAAAATTGTACTACAAATATTGTGAAAAAATGTATTTTTTGTATATTTCGGAAAAAAGGAGAACAAATACCAAAAATATAAACTGTACAAAAAGCACTAAAAGCACTGCCAGAAATCTGAAAAAGCACTGTAAATACCCGCTTTTTATAAACGGGTATTTTTAAAAAATCACCGGGTACGGGAAGGAAAAAAGCACCAAAAAATACCCGAAAAGCACTGAAATGGCAACACTGCTAAGAAAACATGTTGATAATTTTGTTAAGAGAAAAAATGAGTTGGAAGAGCATTTTGAGAAACATTTTTTCGTTTTTTTCTTTTAAAAAAAAATTCTTTGATCAATGTTGTCAAGTTTGATTTTCCATTTAGGGGTTTTTTAATGAGTGTAGTAAATTTTGTTCAACTACTGTTTTTAATAGTTTTTGTTAATATTATTTTAAAAATTTTTAAATAATTTATTTTATTATACAAATAATATATAACTCAACTTATGTTTTTAATAATTTTTGTTAATATTATTTGAAAATTTTGTAAATAATTTATTTTATTATACAAAAAATATATAATTCATTTTCACCGTTCTTGTTAATTTAAATGTATATTGTTTTTGTTAAAATAAACTATATTTTAAAAAATAAAACTATATTAACTATCAGTATTAGTTTTAAAAGACCCAAAATTGACACTATTGACAAATGTTTGTTGGCACGGGAATTTTTTGAATGTTGAGGCAACATTGGAATCTCTTAAATCCTCTTAAAAATCTGAAAATTCTCTTAAAAATCTAAAAAAACTCACTCAACCTCAATGCTTTTTATATAGGGAAATGCAGTGTTGCCATTTCAGTGCTTTTCGGGTATTTTTTGGTGCTTTTTTCCGTCCCGTACCCGGTGATTTTTTACAAATACCCGTTTATAAAAAGCGGGTATTTACAGTGCTTTTTCAGATTTCTGGCAGTGCTTTTAGTGCTTTTTGTACAGTTTATATTTTTGGCATTTGTTCTCCTTTTTTCAATTTTTCTTGAATTTTCTGTCAAAGTTGAAAAAATAATACGAAATATACAAAAAATACATTTTTTCAAAATGTTTGTAGTACAATTTTAAATAACAACTTCGTTATATTTAAACTTCAATATTTTAAAATATTATTTTGGTGCTTTTTTACCCCTTTTTTGGTCATTTTTTGAACCTTTTTTACACGATTTTACAAAGCTAAAATGTGTTTTAAAAATCTTGACTTAAATTTTTCAAAAAATTATTATCGTGCTTTTTTATCCCATTTTGGATAAATTTTTACCCTTTTTCAAAATGCTCACGGTGCTTTCCTGCCTTCAAGAGTTGGCAACACTGGGGAAATGTGTAAAAAAAACACTCAATCTCTCATTTTTTTTACAATGTTTACCAACATGTTTTAGTTTTCTTTCCCGACATCACGAACAAAAATAAAGAGTAAAGGTTAACAGAGCAAGAGTTGTATAGATACCCACTGGAGCTACTTAGAAAAAGGAAATAAGTCTTTTTTCCTGTTTTAGCCATCGAAGTTGAAAGACCACATTTTTTTTATATCTTCGGAGCCCACTTGGTAATTTTTGTAAATGATTATACCTGAAATTTGTCTTTAAGGTTAATCTTTTCTTCCATTTTACATTATTAGGTAACGTTAACATTTTCTTTTTTTTTCTAAATTAAATGGATTAATTTTTTTTAGAATATTGCTGCAGATACTATTTCCAGGGATCTCCCTGTGGGAGTTGCTTTACATATCAACTAGCGTTTGGTTTTACATTACTGTCTTGTTTCTGTTTTATATCAAGTAATCAGAATTAAATCTCTTCTGTTAGGAAGCTCACAGAAAAAAATTCCTCTTCAATATCCCCGTTATTTAACTTTTGCTCTTCAAGAAACGAATTTGGACAAGAAGAAGGGAAATAATGGCTTTTGTAGTCACTATTAGCGTTTGAACGTGTCAAGTACAGCAGATCGGAGTGGAATTAAAATGTATTAAAGTGATGCCAGTGAAATTGAGGCAGTAAAATATACAGTGAAAAGATTAGAAAGTTATAGGAAAATAATTTAAAGTAACGAAAGGAATTTTGTAGAAGAAAAAAACCGGGAGAAGAAAAAAATGGTAATAATGTAAATCTAGTGAGTGATAATCGGATTTTTATTAATTGAAAAATTATTCATTCCTATATGTATGAAAGTTGTAATATTATTGTACAGTGCAACGAAAGTAGATAAAGATTCGAAAGGGAATAGAAAAATAACAGGTTGAAGTGTGGTTATCCTATTGAAAAAAAAACAAACAAAATTTTAAATTTATTGCTACAGAAAAAAGAATAGAAAAGAAAATATATTACAGAGAAAAAGAAATTTTTTTAATTAATTTGAAACCAAGAAATGTAAATGAGTGTTAAAAATGCTTTTGGTTAGCGGTGTTAAAGAATTTGGAAAAACAAATAGTATAAACATTTTAAAAATATAATAATAATGAAAAAAACCCAAAAGAGAAACGATAAATCTGTGCAAAAATAAATTAGGGTTATATAGTCGGAACAAAAAGTCGACTTTTCGAGTTTTTGACTTTTTTCAAATTTTGAAAAGTCGACTTTTCGACTTTCCGACTTTCCGACTTTTTATAGGTAAAAGTCGATTAATCGACTTTTTGACTTTTTCAAATTTTGAAAAGTCGACTTTCCGACTTTTTATAGGTAAAAGTCGTTTAATCGACTTTTTATATGAAAATTTCTAAATAGCAAAAAATCATATTTTTTTTTAGCTTATTTGGGGGTCAGTTAACTAGATTCGAAACGTAGAATTGCACCTTGTTGATAATGAGCATATATTCAGCTTTTATGCATATAAAATAAAATTTTTCCTTGTTTTTTATCATCGCACAGTGGTTTTAAACATAAAATGTAGCACAAAACGTATATACATTAAGGCTTATTTTATTTTTATAAATTAACCCTTAAATGCATGGTGTAGCCATATGGCAACATACCAGTTTTTTTAGTAAAAAACCCCAATTGATGCATTTTTGGGCTTTGGAGCCATTTCTATAGATAATGTTCTTTTAGTTTTTTGAGCATCATCTTGGTATTTTAAACTGGCAGAGTTAAACTTTTAATTGTCCAGTTAATCTTTTAACTGACAAAAAAAGCATGTTTAAACGATGTAGGTTAAAAGGTTGGATTAATTGTAATCAAGTACAATAATTTCTCTGTCTAAAAAAATTGGGGAGCTATATTTTACACACCTGTGAAAACTTAAAATTAAGTTCAAAAATTTTCTCGCTTTCAACAAATGCTGAGCGTAGATTGCATACACCGGCGTAGCTAGAACATTTTTTAAGGAGGGATATAGCCTTATAAATTTTTGGTTCCTCTGTTTTCATTATGATCATCAGTGCTATCGGCAGATACTTATTCTGACAAGTTATGCTTTAAGCTTTACCCAATAAGCGCTACAAAAATGTAAGTGAAATCAAAGTCAAGGCTTACATTTTGTTTAAATTTCACTTTGATTTTATGACTTACTCCAGCAATACTAATACACTGTTAGAAATAAATCTGTGCAAATAGCAGATAAAATGGATAAAAATGGCCCTGCAGAAAAAACTGCCGAATCTGTTTAGTAAATTTTAGTTAGATAAAACAGAAAAAATAAAACTCTAAACTCTACAAAATTTCAGCTGTATTTGGGTTATATTTTAGTTTGTTTTAAATGACAACTACCCTTCTCATATTAGCAAAACAATTATCGCAATATTAGTAGACAAAACACAATGAAAAAGTGTTTTCTATAAACTTTTTGTTAAAAATTAAACTTAGTTAAATGCCAATAATATTCTATCCTGCTGAAATTAGCGAAAAGTTTTGTTGAAAAATTGTTAATTAAGACCTGCTAACTTATCCCAAAATAAACTGAGTTTAGTGCTTAACCATAGTTTTGAATCTCAAATTTATATGAAAATATCTGGGGTTAACGTTTAACCAAAGAGGATTTAAAAGAAAGAGTTTTCGTCCGAAGAAATTATGTTAACTCGTGCTCAATTATTTGTATGGATGCTCTGGTCTGTTAATTTCAGTGAAGAATGAGAAAAACAAAAGAAAAGTGAAAAAGTTAATATTTTTTTTTGCGATTAATGAATAAAACGGTAACAAAAACAACTTTAATAAAAAAATAAAAAATAATTAATTAATTTAAATACATTTTTTGCTTTTAACTTTTGTTTTTTTGTTGTAAAAACGATTTTATTATTTTTTTGTTTTCCCGAATTCCTTCATTTTATCTCATTCGCAGTTAATTTTCTTCATATTCCTTCTGTTTTTCCTCCGTTTATTGCGTGAAATTTTTTGGCTCATAAAGAATTTTCAAAAGCACCTGATGGAAACCCCCTGGTTTAACCATGGTTACATTGGAAAAAAGTTACTTGCCCTAAGTATAATTCAAAAAGTCTAAATTCATTGAAATCGGCCGGCAATTTAAGAAGCCAAAGGTTCCGAAGGCTTGTTTACACTCGAGGTGGTCTACTTTGCACGCTGGTGCTAAATAAATGCCCTATTAATAAAACAGGGTGACTACAAATTTTTCCAAAAGCCTTATTCCTACTTCCTAAACTTTGTCCAAATCGGACGATTAGTTTAGAAGTTGTGTATGTATTACCAGTGGGTATCTATACAACTCTTGCTCTGTTAACCTTTACTCTTTATTTTTGTTCGTGAAGTCGGGAAAGAAAACTAAAACATGTTGGTAAACATTGTAAAAAAATGAGAGATTGAGTGTTTTTTTTACACATTTCCCTATATGAAAAGCATTGAGGTTGAGTGAGTTTTTTTTAGATTTTTAAGAGAATTTTCAGATTTTTAAGAGGATTTAAGAGATTCCAATGTTGCCTCAACATTCAAAAAATTCCCGTGCCAACAAACATTTGTCAATAGTGTCAGTTTTGGGTTTTTTAAAACTAATACTGATAGTTAATATAGTTTTATTTTTTAAAATATAGTTTATTTTAACAAAAACAATATACATTTAAATTAACAAGAGCGGTGAAAATGAGTTATATATTATTTGTATAATAAAATAAATTATTTACAAAATTTTCAAATAATATTAACAAAAATTATTAAAAACATAAGTTGATTTATATATTATTTCTATAATAAAATAAATTATTTAAAAATTTTTAAAATAATATTAACAAAAACTATTAAAAACAGTAGTTGAACAAAATTTACTACACTCATTAAAAAACCCCTAAATGGAAAATCAAACTTGACAACATTGATCAAAGAATTTTTTTTAAAAGAAAAAAACGAAAAAATGTTTCTCAAAATGCTCTTCCAATTCATTTTTTCTCTTAACAACATTATCAACATGTTTTCTTAGCCTTTCCCAAGTTCGCCACACAACAACAAAATTTGGGGAGGACGATAGTTTCTCTATAGGTTTATACTTGTTGGTATTACCACTTCTCTCAGTTTAAAATCACTGTGTGTCGTATACATTTTAGAGTTTTTTATGTCATATTTCACTGTTTTGTTTTCCAATAGATTAGCAACACTTGCCTAATTTTTTCTATTGTGTTATATCAGCAAAAACAAAATTTACTTCTTAGCCATATGGTAATAAGTAAAAAAATCGAAAGTCGAAAGCAAAAGTCGACTTTTCGACTTTTGCTTCACAAGAAAGTCGACGTTCAAAAAGTCGAAAATTTTCGCAAAAAGTCGATTAATCGTTTAGTCGAAAGTCGGCTTATAGAACCCTAAAATAAATCAATAAATTCTGAGAAGAATTACTGAAATTAAAACAGGTTTCTTTTTGAAAAAAAAAAATATATTAAAGAAAAAAACCAACAAAAGGGAAATTTAATAATAAGACAAAGTAACCAAATTATAATACACTAACGGGAAGTTAAGAAAAGAATTTGTGATCATCAAAAGAAAAGAACTATAACACAGAAAATAGAAAAAGAGCGTAAAGTTGCCTCTTCTCCTCTGCAATACCAGCCCCGTTGGAAGGCCTTTCATCTACAGCTGTGTCAAAAAGTGAGTAATCATTACATTTTTTTTCCAAGCAACATTTGTTCTGTCACTGTTAACTGACTTTGGTATAATTTTAAAGAGAGTAACCAGAAGCAGAACAAATGTTGCAAACCGTTGCTTTGCGAAAATTATAAAAACAAATTGCTTTTTTATATTTTATTATAAACTAAAAAAAAAAAAAAAAGATTTATCAATTGAAATTCTGACAAAGATGCAAAGAACACAAAAGCAAATAATAAGAAATCATATTTCACTACATAATTTTGGATTGCAATTAAAAAAAAAATACAAACATAAATTAATTTATTTAAGGGAATTTTCAACAATTTTTTTGATTCGCTAGGAGTTGGTAATTTTACCCGAAACAAATGAAAACAAAGCAATAGTTATAATAAAGTATAAACAAGCAATCTTATACGTGTTTGTTTTTCAACACCAAGTTAATAATACATTTTCAAAAGCATCTACAAGACCTTAGATTTTACACCAACCGAATGTTATTATAAGTATACCTAACTGAGTTATAGTTCTTGCAATTACCAAAGGTCCTTGCGTGAAATATCACATTTTAACCTTAAAAACTAAGAAAAATATATATTTGAAGCGAATTGAGATTGAAATAAATTTAAAATAATATTCAGTAGCTCGTGTTGATTCGTTATCCTTGTACCATTATATTATAACCCAATTATACGGTTTTTTGCATTGCATCCAATTTGATGAGTTATATAATAAATAAATTTGTGAAAGTCGTCATAGCTTCGGTTAAGTTTAATTTTAGATGCAAGTTTTAGTATATATCAAAGTTATTATTTTTAGTTAAGGCTAAATTTTTAGACGTAACTATCATGTTGTTATACACGTACTTTCTATCTGGAGATACTCACATTATAATTATCTGATTTTTTAATATCCCAGCAAAATCTTTCATTACCAAATAAGTGGTTATATAATAGAAATTCATAGCTCCGCACAACTTATTTTTTGGCGTCTAAACTCATTATTTTTGTTTGGCGTGGTCGTTTTTATAAGTAGTCACGCTTACCCGCTCGCTTACGAAAAAATGAGAAGTAAGTAGTTATGAGATTTTGAATAATAAGTGGTTACACAAATGGTTACGAAAAGTTGAATTATAAGTAGTTATCCGATTGCTTACTTGATTCTTAAAAATAAGGAGTTACACAAATACTATTAGCTTTAGGAAATACATTCAGAGGAATTAAAGTTTTTGCTAGTGTGTAATTTTAGAACTCGTCATAAAAATTTTAACACAAAACATATTTGCATATAATAAATAAAAATGTATAAAATTAAACTTTGTAAAAAGTACTTATTTAAAATATTGCGTGTAAGTCATTATTTGATATTTAAAAGCAATGACTACAATGGGCCGTTATTAGGAAGTCATTATTTTATATTACAAAATAATGCAAAAGGTAATGATATATCATTATTGGTAATGCAGACAGCAATGAGGTGCCATTACCAATATTTTGCTGGGATGGATTTTTTGGAATATTTAAAAAAAAAATAATTTTTATCATGAAGCTCTAAGAATATTAACGACTTTTTCCTTGGGTTAGGGGCAGGATAACTTTCGCATATGGTTTCGCACAAAATATACGCTATTCGGAACATGGTTGGGAGGGTTGCGAGGCCATGGATATTCCATCTATCCATTATATGGAATCGCATAGCATGCTTCGTATTATAAATTTCATATCCATATTGTTTTTAGTAATGGAGTTTTTAGTAGATTCAATAGAGTAATGTATGGTCCAAATCTATTTTCTGTTCAAGCAAATCATTTTTTTTTGGGACTCTGATAAAATATTGTGATGTGGTTTGGTATGGCAAGGGTCAAAAACCTACCCCCTCCACTAAAGCTAGCCCAACAGATGGGTCCCACCGACCGGAGCAATATCCAACATGGCGGGTAAACGGGGACGATCGAATAATTCTGGTTCGGATTGGGCCACTTTTTTCTCTTCTGACAATGTCGTCTTTGATGTATTTAATTAGCCTTAAACCAACGAGTTCCACACATTACAAGATAGAATCTATTTATTTTAATGGCGGATTTTGTTATTCTCCCATTTTTTCTTTCTCATACTCTCACCAATGTTGTCAACTCTATTGTTCCCTACGGGGAATGAGGAGTCAATTGCCCTCCAAGGACCTATCCCGTGACCGGTCAACCGAAGGCATATTACTAAATTAGTACAAAAACGAACAAAAGAAAATTAATTAATTTTCTAAGTATTTTCTGATCCGTTATTTTCACTGTTGCTTTTAAAAAAACTTGAACGATACCGAAATAAAAACAAAATTCGCGGCATATTTTTAAAAATATTTTTTATTTATTTTACTCTTTTATTTATTTTTAACTTTATTTTTTCACGATTTGCTTATTTTAGCTCTTATTTTAAATTTCTATAATGTTTTGCTAAGAAATTTTAAGTTTTGTATTTTCAAGGTTTTTTTAATGTTAAAGCTGTTTTAGTTTTAACAATTGGTATTTCATTTAACTTTTCTTTGTAACTTAAGGGGAATTTTTTAAATTTTTATTTATATTATCAGAGGTTTTGAGGTAATTTTCTAATTTTTAATTGATTTTTTAATTTAATTTTGGCCAACGAAAAAACCAAGTCAACTGCCATTAAGGGACCTATCCCATGACCGGTCAATCGGGGGCATATTCAAGGCACTTCCACCATATTTGTGTGTGTGTTAATGTTGTTTTCTTTTCTATTTTTTTTCTTTGCCATGTTTTTTTATTTGCTGTGTGTGTGTTTGTTTTTTCTTTCTCTTTTTTATTTGAACAGAAACGAAAAACATAACTTAACCATCAGCCAGCCATCACGCATAAGCAACGTTAGCTCAGACGGTAGAGCGTTTGCCTTACAAGCAGAAGGTTGTGTTATCGAGCCCTACTTCGACGCCAAGTAGATTCTTTTTAATTCTTAATTTTTTATTAGTTTATTTGAAAAGCTATTTTTAGACACACCACCTTACTGCCACAATGTGTCTAAACTGTGGCAATTGGTCATTTCCAATGACAACGCCATGTTAAAGTGATATGTCTCTTTCAAACAAAAAGACCGATCAGCGACCGGTCTCCGCCCCCTTGGGACCTATCCTGCGTGTCATCTGGGACCAGTCCCTTTCCCAGTAGGGTTATTTTTGCTGGTGTTCACTACATTTTTTAATATCAATGAGTATAGCTAACGATGGCAATTAATGGCAAATAGGCAAAAAAAAAAAAAATTTTTTAAATTATTAAAATTTTGTTTTTTTTATTCAACTGAGATATTGAACATTATTAGTAGCTCGTTAGTTCATCGTTTAGCATTGCATATTATGTTTGCAGTAAACTAAGAGACATATGAGTGGCATAAAGTCTCCTTGTTATATATAACCCATGCTCAATTATGTCGCTGCCGGTATACGTCGTTATTTCGGGCGCGATTTTTCTCAGAGCGTAAATCGCTAGCCTCTGCGCTCTTATTCTGGGCCTACACTAATGCCGGTTTTTGTTATTCTCCCATTTTTTCTTTCTCATACTCTCACCAATGTTGTCAACTCTATTGTTATTTTTGCTGGTGTTCACTACATCAAAGAGTACAGCTAACAAAGGCAATCAATGGCTCTTCTGGATCTTCTGTTGTTTTTGCAAAAAAAAAAATTAAATTTTTAAATTATTGAAATTTTATTTTCTTTATTCAATTGAGATATTGCAAATTATTAGTAGCTCGTTAGTTCATCGTTTAGCATTGCATATTATGTTTGCAGTAAACTAAGAGACATATGAGGGGCATAAAGTCTCCTTGTCATATATATCACATGCTCAATTATGTCGCTGCCGCTGTACATCGTTATTTCGGGTGCGATTTTACTCAGAGCGTAAATCGCTAGCCTATGTGCTTTTATTCTGGGCCTCTACTAAAGAAGATAAACGTTCTACGTTGGCATTATGTGCTGGTAAGAAAAAATAAAAGTCAACAAGTTTTTTTCATTTCATAGCAAGCATCATTTTTAATAAAAAAAACTGGCAATAAAATTTGTTATCAGTCATGTTAATTGAATTTATGTTTTTTCCATAATTTTTCAGGAAAAGGAATTCATTAAATAAATTTTCATCATTAAAAGGAATGTTAATTTTTTTTAATTTAACTATTGGCTCTACTGATAAGCATCAAATTTGGCAATTAAAGTAAGTGAAATAACAGTGACAAAACCGCGATGCCAACAATTCAAAAAAAGTTATGGAGAAAAGTGCAAAAAGTAGGACAACCCCGGACACTTACTGAAAAAGAAGGAGGTCTGCCCCGGACGCCCTAAAAAAGACGACGGTGTCCTGGGAAAAGAGGACGGATGGTAACCCTACTTACGGTTGAGATCCTAAGCAATTAAATTTAAAAAATTATTTAAGAAGTTCACTTAAGAGGTTTCCTTAAATCGATCTAATTTCTGAAAAGGAAACTGGCCCTAAATACTAATTTTTCAATAAAATGCCTCACAACATTTGTTTAATTGAAAAAATGGTTAATGGTTTCATATTAATGGTTAATGGTTTCATATTAATTCTGTAACAAAAAGCTCATTATTAAAAACTTTTGAGCATTATCTCTTGAAAAAAAGTAATATCTGTCAGGTTTCCTGAACCAAAGAAATTCTTCAACCAGGAAGCTACACAAAATCACAAAATTAAATACGGTTGTTTAATGTGAATAATGTCTGTTTACAAAATTAATTATGTTGACCATTACAGCATTATTAGGAAAAAAAAGTTTTCTCATCATCCCAATCGTAAATTTTTCTTAAATGGCACAGATTAATTACACAGAAAAAAGTAATTAGGATTTTTGTAGCACCATTCATCAGTCACCCTGTATTTAAAAATATTATATTTTGAACTAATGTTTTACTAATTTAATTTGCTACAAAAATTGTGCTGATAACCGCATTTAGAACGTGGACGACAACCATATACAAGATGTAGATGTCGCAGCTTGTCTGGATGTAGTAGACAACGGAAATGATAATTAAAAAAAAAAACTACACAATTTCTATATTTAAATTTTCAGAAAATAAATTAACTAAAGTAAAATTTCTCCACAAATTTTTTAAGTTTTTTTCAGTTTACTAATATTTAGCGAAAAGTTTAGTGATTTTAGCAAGTATTTTTTTCTTTTGCAATCGACTATGTGTTAGCAAAGTTTTTGCTGAGATTACTATTTTTTTGGTAAAAATCAGCTCGCTGATTTTCAGCAACACATTTTGCTGACATTACCAACTTTTTTGCAAGCACGCTCCTGACTAAAAATTTGCTGACACAGCAACATTTTTTGCTGAATTTACTGACTTTTTTCTGAGTGTATGTAATGGCTGGCAGTGTTGGCCTACTTACATTTCATATTAGTTTGATATAATTTTGTTTTGGTTTTTTGGTTGCTTTTTAAACTTCGGAGAATACAGAATTCTCATTTATTTAAAGTGGGGATCAGTATAAACTCTGATGTTGTGCACATACTTAAGTAATCAAACTAACCTTAGTCATAATCTTTTATGGTTGTGATCTTGCGCGGATACTGATGAGGGGGAGTAACGTCCTCCGAAAAAGCTGTCTATCCTGTTTGCAAGATCAAAATTTTGAAAACCAATATGCACGGTTTTTATTTAAATAAATAAAAACATCGAACTAGAGGCTGAATAATATCTGCCTTCACTAATTTGTGAATAAAGTTCGAACAAACAATTTCTGTTTTTCATGATAGCAGAATAATCAATTTTGAAACATTTGCGGGCAACAGCAAAAACATTAACTTTTTAAGTTAGTAAAAACGTCTCCCTAATTTATTGGAAGACACACAAAGTGTATGTATTGGCTGGCAGTGTTGGCCTACTTACATTTCATACCAGTTTGATATAATTTCGTTTTGGTTTTTTTTTGTTGCTTTTTAAACTTCGGAGAATACAGAATTTTCATTTATTTAAAGTGGGGATCCATTAGTCTTTGTGTTCCGTGACGTTTCTGTAATGTGCCGTGCCGGATGGCTCTTTTGTGTAGTTAGTTTTTTCCGTAACAACGTATAAGATGTTTATTATTGTTTTTCTTAGCAGAAATCTTCGCCAACCACATTAATCGGTTGCGGTGACTAAATAAAAAAGTTGCAGCGGCGGCTTATAGCTGGCTATGAGCCAAAAGCTGATCGGCTAGCCAACTTTAACCCTCTAACCGGCCTAAAAATTTTTGCAATGAAATTTATACCATGTTTTACTCACGAAAAATAAACAATAAGTTCTTCTACAAATTTTTTTTTGGTTGCCTACTTTAGGCGATATGGTCCAAAATAGTTTAAGGGTGAATCTCGAAAACTAGCGCATAAAAATTACTAGGTTTAAGCACAAATTATTTCTCTTACCCAGATGTAATTGCAGTATAAAAATTACATTTTTTGTGCTGTTACTTAAGAGGATGTAGCGATTTTCGTTTTTCGAAAAATGCGAAATTGAGCGAAAACACACCAAAACTTCAATATTATTATTCAAACTTATAAACTTTGCTACACTCAAAAAAATAAGTTAGTAGAAAAATTAGTAAAACGTCTTGTATATCAAGTGTACTAGTTTTCAGCAATTTTTTTGCTGAAATTCCGTTTTCAGCAAAAATTTTAGTTATATTTTTTTAACACTAAACTAATTTTGAACCAATGTTTTACTAATTTATTTTGCTACAAAAATTGTGCTGACAACCGCATGCATAGCGTGGACGACAATCAGATAGACAAGATATAGATGTCGCAGCTTGTGTGGAAACGGAAATGACAAGAAAAGAAAAACAACTCTACACATATTCTATATTTAAATTTTCAGCAAATAAATTTACTAAAGTAAAATTTCGCTACAAGTTTTATGAGTTTTTTTCAGTCTACTAATATTCAGCAAAAAGTTTAGTGATTTTAGCAAGGATTTTTTTCATTTGCAGTCGACTAAATGTCAGCAAAACTTTTGCTGAAGATTACTATTTTTTTGGTAAAAATCAGCTCGCTGATTTTCAGCAAACCTTTTGCTGAAATTACCAACTTTTTTGCAAGCACGCTCCTGACTAAAAATTTGCTGACACAGCAACATTTTTTGCTGACTTTACTGACTTTTTTTTTTGAGTGTACCTAAGGAGTGAGATCATAAAAATGTTAACACACATTTTTGCCTATAACTTTGGTTTAAAGCTTCTCATATTTTTTTTTTCGGCAGTTTACATTTTAAAAATATTTCAGTTAATAAATTAATTTACATCATGAGTTTTAATTAGCAATTTTTTACAGAATGGACGATGAAAAAAAATAATTAAATATTTTCAACAAAACCAAACATGGACATACAAAAAAATTGCCAAAGAAACTAATGTATGCCGCCAAACAGTTTCAAAAGTGGTAAAAAGGTATCTGGAACATCTAGCAATTGAAAGGAAGCCGGGAACAGGAACAACGACTGGTTATCGTAACATTGGTAAGGCATATAAAGTTAAAAGCATCCTTAAGAGAGCTCCTAACACATCTCGCAGAAAAACAGCTCGGTTAGCCCAATGCTCGGACTTTTTGGTACGTAAATGAAACGTAAGGCAGGACTAAAGTCCTACAAAGTTCAAAAAGTTCCCGATAGCAAAGCTTTTAAAAATTTGGAGGCCAAAACCAGAGCTCGAAAATTGAAATCAAATTTTATTAAAAAATACAAATGTTGTGTAATGGACGACGAAACTTATGTCCTGGCTGATTTTCTGCAGCTCCCTGGTCAAGAATTTTATGTTTCCGATGTTCGAGGAAATGTTGCGGAAATATTTAGGTCGAAAAACAAGTGAAATTTCCAAAAAAAATTCCTAGTATGGCAAGTCATATGTAACTGCGGCCAAAGAAGCCAGTTGTTTGTGACATCTGGCTCTATAAACAGCGAAATTTATATCAAGGAGTGTTTGCAGAAGAGACTTCTTCCATTTTCGAGTCACCACAATGTATCCACTTACCTTTTGCCCGATTTAGCATCTTGTTAGTACAGCAAGAAAGCGCTGGAGTGGTATAACGATAATAATGTGATTCTTTTACCAAGAGAGACAAATCCACCAAACTGCCCACAGCTCAGGCCAGTGGGGAGATATTGGGCTCTTGTTAAAAGAGAATTAAAGGGCACAAAAAAGGTCTCCCAGGACATGCAATATTTTAAACGTAGATGGACCACCTGCTCTAAAAAGGTGACAGAAACTACCATAAAAGGTTTAATGGGAGGGTTTCCGGAAAAAGTTGATAACTTTGTGCGTAGTGGCTAGAATTCCATGCGGATTTTTTGTTAGATTTTGTATTAAATTTCATTTAATAAAAATTTAGTTTGAAGTCTTAAAATTTAGTGGTTTGTTTTTTATTTAATTTTATGTGTGTTAACATTTTTATGATCTCACTCCTTATACCAAATATATTTTTTCTACCAAATTTCAGAAAAATCCGTCCATTCGTTTTCAAGTTAAGGCGATGTCCTTTAACCCTTTCACTACCTACTTTTTGTTTGCGGATGTATAGTTATTTTGACTTCAGATTCTAGTTAACTGTCCTCAAATTATAAAAAAATATGTAACATATTTTGCCCCCTCCCCCTCCTACCCACCAAAAATGACGTTCGAAAATCGAGTTTTTCTGAACTTCTAAGGGGTAAACTTAAACATTCGAGTAGCCAAAAATGCTTCGATTGGCTTTCTTTTCGTCATAAAACGAAGCTATATGCCAAATTTCAATTATCTATCTTCATTACTTTAGGAGAAACACCAAAACCCCCTTTTCTCGGAGATATGATATATTCGAAAAAATTCATTATTAAATATCGCGACCATATTGCCAGGTTAAACTGCTTATACATATAATGATTTTTATTTGAAGTCTAAGGTCCTAATAAACTTATTTGTAAAAAGTATAAAGTTTTTTTTGCGCTATTAAATTTTATATATTATTTTAAAGATGTGTACACTAGACCGTACCTCAAAAAAAAAAGTTCACCGTAAACCCTGCAATATGATGTATTTTTGGAAGGGGATATCAAAAAAACATTTTTTATTTTGCCGACCGTAGGGGTCGCCTTTTTTAATTTTTTGTTACAGCTTTGGCATTTAAAATCGGATTTTAAAGTGTGATATATCGATTTTTTTGCCTCGAGGAGACCAGTGTTTTGCTATATAGTAAAAATCCAATTAAAAAAAATTTAAAAAGGCGAACCCTACGTTCGGCAACCAATATATATAAAAAATTTCTACTGGGTTTAGCGAAAAACTTCCTTAGCAAAAGTTTAATGATTTTTTGCGAGCTTTAATTTTCTAACATTAGGGTGGTATATTAGGGTTGTAGCAACTGAGATCTGGTGGGTAACTACTAGAATGGGATACTTTTCAAACCTACTTGCAAAAATACTTCATATTGGAGGGTGTACGGCGCACTTTTTTTATTTTGCCTGTAAGGTGGTACGCTCTAGTGTACACTGTAGTGTACAAGGGTAGTGAAAGAGTTAAAGGCATCCTTATGGAATCCTGTGTGTCCTTGGACCAAAGTAAGGAATTTTTTGAATAGCTTAAGCTTTAATCTTACTTTATGGTCATTATCAATTGTTTTAGTAGATTTAAATATGTGGCGGGCTTGCCGGTTAGAGAGTTAAGTTGACACATACAAAACATCGGCTTAACGGTAAAAAAGAAAATTAAAAAAATATTTCTAATTTTTAGTTGACCAGCTGTCAACTCGCTGTCACTTAACGGATAACAAAAATGCTGTTTTCAACAGGTTCATCCGGCACGGCACGTTACATAACAGACAAACTCACGACTCAAATGCTTTTTCATAGAACAAAAACAAATCAGCTGATTCGTCACCGCACGTTACGTACACCCTCAGAAAAATTCGGTTGGAATTAGGTTGTCCCAACTGAAAAGAGGTTGTCCCAACAGAATTGAGGTTGTTGCAACTGAAATGAAGTTGTATCAACTGAATTCGGTTGCAACAACCAAATTCGGTTGTTCCAACTGAATTAGTGGAGTTGCTGCAACCGAATGCAAAAAAATTAGGTTGCTGCAACCGAATTCGGTTGTCACAACAGAATTAATTGTCTACGGGGTTGCTAGAAACGAAATTCTTTTAAAAAGGTTGTTGCAAACGAATTTTTTTAAATTAGGTTAGAGCAACCGAGTTTTTCATCAAGGAATTTGACTCAGCCTTCGCGATATTTATTTGATTAATTCATATATTAACTCGTCCAGAAGACCTTAATATTGCCGACATGAAGTAATAACCCAAATAATAATTTGGTATATTTGGATTATATATGTATTTGTCTAATTTGTATACCCTACAGCAGTATGTGGAGCTAGTTTTAATGAGTTTGCTGGGATGTTTGACTCCCGCAAATTTTGGACGCAGAACTATCGACTCAAAGGATCTTATCTATTTAGAAAATCTAAATAATTTTGGATTATATTTTATATGACGTTTAGTCAAGGACGAACCCTACTGAAATTTTTTAGATCTATGTTTTGTCAGGGCATATAGCAAATATTGGACTAATTAATTATGTGGACCAATTACTGGACGGTTTTATTGGCAAAGTTTCCACCAATGCTATTTAAAATGTTGGCACTAGTGCCAAATAGGATCCGCAGGCATATATATTCTGAATGAGATTTATGTATAAACAACTGTTTTTAGAACTGTTTGTTTCCAAATTATGCTCGAGTAAATCCAATTAATGCTATTTGCTTTCCATACAAAACACTCGATATATCATGTGGATGTTTAATAAAATGTCCAATGGTTAATTTAAAGTAGATATTAAATTTTATGTTGATCTTACAATTATGATTCTTGAATTTGAGCTCACAGACTTTAAGTGCTAATTATCCAAATTGTATAAATATTAAATTTTTTATTAACTGTATTCAAGTGTTTTAAACTGACTATTAGTTTTCAGATCATAAGAAATGAAAATAAGAAACACTTCCATTTTCAATTTGGAAAATCTTCGTATTTTTTTAAATAATTTTCTTGCAGGTAAAAATTAATGTTTATTGGGCAAAAGCATGGAATACATTACTAAAAAAAATTAAAAATCTCGTAATAACTATTTTTTGCCGTATTTCTTTCTATAATTCCATATTTGGACAAAGGCCGTATTACGAAATACCGTTAAGCGCGAAGACCAGATCCTAAACGGGGGATGGATAACATATCCGGATAGAATTACTATACTTTGCACCTTTTTTAATGTTACAAAAAAACCGTACGTATAAAAGATATGTATTTTTTAATGCAGTGCAAACAAATTGTTTATTTATTAATCAAAATTTACAGAAATAGATTCGAGAAATTTTGTAAACTGAAAGAGAATTTTGTGAATAACGGATTTATGGTGTAAGTCACTGTTGGTAAAAGTGGCACAAAAGTGCCATTTGTGGCACTATTGAATGTTCAATGGCACCTTGGCACTCTCCATAGAATTTTGGCACTTTTTACGAAAATTTATATATAATTTGATAAAAGATCGATATCGCTGGTTTTTCATTAAAAGCCACGCGTATTAAGAAGGGGTAGCAAAATTAAAAAAAAACAAATGCTACACTAAAAATATCTACAATTGGACCACCCTCCAGTCCTTCGGGGACAATTTAATCATTATTTTGATATTTAAAAATAAAAGCAACGGGGATAAA
This sequence comes from Leucophora obtusa, assembly GCA_949987735.1. Lineage (NCBI taxonomy): Eukaryota > Metazoa > Arthropoda > Insecta > Diptera > Anthomyiidae > Leucophora > Leucophora obtusa. Next base: position 131,169,284 of record OX465295.1, on the reverse strand, counting down.
ATTAGAAAAACTTTAATTGATTCTATTGTATTGTCAAATTTAATTGTAAAATTTTTTGAAAGTCTTGGACCTGCTAACTTATCTTAAAATAACGTAAGTTTAGTGCTTTACTATAGTTAAGAATGGCATTTTTATATGAAAATATTTGTGGTAGGTAATGTTAAACTCGGGTTAGTTTTTAGATAAGTTGCCCGCCTTTTTTTTTTTTTTTTGTCTTTTTACTTAACCCTTAAATGCATGATCTCTACAATTTTAACAATTTTTTTATATATTTGATTTCTAAAGGCGTGTACATTTCAAGAAAAATACCAAAAAAAATTGCCAAATAGCTAAATTGTGATTATTTTAACGTGTATGAAAAAAAAAGAAACAAAAAAAAATATATGAAATATTAATTATACATTTATTGTTGCCAAAACTAATTTTATTGCGAGAATACCACTTTAAATATTTAAACAAACATTTTTGAATATTGCACTTTTTGTAAAAAAAACGCGTGTTTTAGATTTTTCACAAACATACGAAGCAAAACCAAGCTTTTTCCTATAACTGTTTAAAAACTCTGAGTTATAGTTTATAAGAGCACTTTGTGCAGAAAGGGCCCCAATGCCCAAAAATTGAGTTTTATGCATCAAGTGGCGTTTTTTATTAAGAAACTGGTATGTTGCCAAATGGCTACACCATGCATTTAAGGGTTAAAGTAACTAAATGTATAAATATTTGAAATAAAAGCTGAACATATTTTTTTTGAAACATTAAATGTTGCTTAATTTTTTTTTTTTTGCACTTTTAAAGCTTTTTTGGCACTTTTTTGGCATCATTGAGGCACCAATCGAAAATTCTCAAATACCATCACTGGTGTAAGTATACTATAACTAAATGCAAGATAAAGATAAAAGCGTTAATCTCTTTCTTTTTCAGATAATGACAACTGTAATAAACGTTATCTACAAAGATTTTTCTTCAATTATAAAAATTTCAAATGGGAAGCATATTTCGGTAGAAATGATCCATAGAAGAGGTACACCCAGGAAAAAGATTGGTTGGCTTTCGATCAAAACCATTAAAATAAATTTGCCAGGACGTTATTTTATTTGGAGTTACCTATAACACTATGGAACATTTTTGGGATTATTGTCTGGGGGGTGAGAAATTCCAAGTCAGGGTGATGGTACTAGGTCAGTATAGTAAAACCCTCAAAGGGTTTGGCGTTCGTATGTGTCATTTTTTTTATGACCTTTTAAATTTTTTCCTTATCTTGATGTTTTTTCGCTTAGTTGTAACTCGAGAACCACTTGTCCGATTTTGATGAAACAAATTTAGAAAAATTTAGAATTACAATTTCTTTAATCCGTTCATATAACATTTTTCTTTATAATCAACAGTTTTGCCGGTAAAAATAAATTTGTGGAGAAAAAAAAATATTTTTTTGCCTAAAAATTAAAATTTTTTATGAATTTAAAAAAAAAAAATTTAATTTTTAGGCAAAAAAATATTTTTTTTTCTCCACAAATTTATTTTTACCGGCAAAACTGTTGATTATAAAGAAAAATGTTATATGAACGGATTAAAGAAATTGTAATTCTAAATTTTTATAAATTTGTTTCATCAAAATCGGACAAGTGGTTCTCGAGTTACAACTAAGCGAAAAAACATCAAGATAAGGAAAAAATTTAAAAGGTCATAAAAAAAAATGACACATACGAACGCCAAACCCTTTGAGGGTTTTACTATACTGACCTAGTACCATCACCCTGACTTGGAATTTCTCACCCCCCAGATTGACTGTTGTAATGTGTAATTGAATACTACATCAAAAATATTTTGCTAGGTATTAAAAATAGGGAAAATGAACTAAAAAAACAATCCTTTTAACAAATTATTGGTATCTCCAATCAATTTTAAAATTAGTATCAGTTTAGTAATTCTATGCAGTAGAAGCAGCCATTTATTTAGTGAATATACAAGAAAATTGGTTTTATCTATAACCTTTATTAAAAGTATTTCAATATTCGAAAGTGGTAACTACAAATACGGGTATCCTAATCAAATATGAACTTAAATTCGAGTTTCTGTAGAACCAACCGAATTGTGGATTGTATTAATAACACACAACTATTAATTGGTATTGGTAAACGAATTTTATACCGTATTGGTTTTCCAAATAAAACACATAAATTCAAAATTAGTCATTAAAATTATTAAGTGTTTGTGGTATAGTGGTTAAGGAGTTGGCCTAGTACGCCGGATTTCCGGGTTCGAATCCCGGAAGAGACAAAAATTTAGATTTTTTTTTTTAATTAAAATAAAATATTCATATGTATAAACAGTAAATATGGCTAAGAAATTTAAAAGTAGTTGTGGTGCAGTGGGTAAAAGTGTGAACTATTAACCTGAAGGGCCGGGTTCAATACCAGAAAATTCAAAAAAAGTTTTTTAATTTCAATAAAATTTTGTAGAACATAATATTTATGTGGAACATTATATTGAATTAGACAACCGAATATTGGCTTTCACGACGAAAAATATAATTTAATATAAAGATAGTTGTCGGAACCGCACGAATTCGATTGGCAACAAATTCGGTGGCCACAACTGAGACTGTTTTCTGGGTGTATGTTTTTATTTCACTTTAGATCCTAGTTTTCCTATGTTAATTGGAAAAATAGGAGTCCGTTTTGGCAATAGGCCTAAAGAGTGCGACCACCAGATATTTAATAATGCATATTCATTTGCCAACTCATGTACTCTAAAACCTCCGAATAACGAACTCTGCCATTACGGAACTCCTCCCTTTAAGGTAACATTTTGTTTTGACAATATCCCAAATCAAAATTTAGTAGCACAATAACCAATGTAATTTTTATTATATCACTAAACACTCTTTATATTTAACATTATTTTTATTTGTATCCTGTTATAGATTAACTAGAGGCGATTTTTTTATATAGCTGAAACTATCTCTAAAGTGTTTCGTGATGAAATTCCAGAAATATATTATTCTTTGGCAATGGACAGACAAATGCGTTCTGGAAAGTTGTATGACACATATTCAAAAGGTCATACCCAAGAAAGCAAATTACAGCAGTTGAAGTCAATGGTTTTTAATTTGATAACATTACAGTTTTTGGCTAACAAGGTTGGCATCTGAGGGTTCACCTATTCATTATAGAGGAGCGAAAATTAATCTCCCTGATTATTTAAGGCGTAGGCGTATACGTTTTTATGCGTTTCTACAGTAAAGTCGTTATAACAAATATTTTTGCAATATTTAACTGTCAAGTAAAATTTCACTTTTTGTTAATTTCGGTTTTGAAAAATTCTGTTTTGTATGGAGGCATTTTAACTAAATACGCTTACATAATCAGGGGGAATACATACGTATTTTTTAGCGAGCCAATATCATGTCGAGGAGTAAAAAGTAGAAGGGGTAAAAAGTAGATTTATTTGTATCGAATCATGTCTTAAATTAAGAAATTAAATTTGTTTTGTGCATAGAGCTAAATTACTTTAGAAAAGAAAAATTGTAATACGATATTGCCCATTTGAACTATTTTAAATATAGATAAAAATAGAATTCCGGTGAAGTTGGCTAACACTTAAACTAGGCGGAATATAGAAAAAGCCGAAACACCCCAGCTCAAATTAGGTGGCGTATAACTTATATACATTTGGTGGTTATACTCATAACTTCCCATACCATACAAAACGCCCTTCATTCCTATAAAAAAAACATACACAATTGGGCATAACTAATATGCCCTCCCAATACCTTTGATTTCACACCCAATTGACCATTAATTTCTTTCAAAGAATCTTAAAATTTCTCAAAAAACACACTTTTTATCGCTGCCTTTTTTACCATAAATAAGAGATTGGCCGCTAAAAAAATAAGTGTTCCTTGATTTTTTCTGCCCTATCACACACCACACCTATCACCTCTTCCTTGTAAGTTTGTAAAGTGCTTAGTGTATTTATAAATAATATTTTAGTTTATTTATAAATACTATTTTTTAATAATATTAATAATAGCTGTGTTTTCGACTTAACTATATCCGTTAACTCATAAAAAACCCCAAAGTGCATAAAAACGCGTTTAAGACGAAAACTAACATATTACTTTTCGTATGCACGTTAGCTTTTAACACGGATAATTATCAACGTTGAAAACTCAACATTTATACATTTTCACATCTGACGTAATTTATTGGCGTTACTTCCTAAAAACTTTTACCGACATACGTTCGATTATAACGGAAAAATTATAAACATAACCTGTTTAAAATGTTTTTGTACTACAATCGGTTTAACGTAGATTTGCTTTAAATACTTAACGTTGATAGGCATGAGACAAAATACAGCTAATGTTAAAATTTGTATATAACATTGCAAAGAGTCAATAAAACTGTATAAAATAACTATTAACATTAATTCCTTACGGTGGGTCTCATACTGTAGGTTTAACTTTAACTTAACTAAAAACAAAATAAAATGTCAAAAAAATGTACACAAAACAACAACAAATGTTTGGGTTAACTATTAACCTAAGTTTAAACCTGCAGTATGAGACCCACCATTATTGTTTTTTATTATAAAATTAAAAAGAATGTCGATAGGAAGAAAAACAAATTTCGGTTGGCACAACCCCGTTTTATTTTTAATTCGGTTGTCACAACCCCGTTCTATTTTTAATTCGGTTGTCAGAACCCCACTTATTGGTTGCCACAACTGAATTCGGTTGTCACAACCTCAAAATTCGGTTGACACAACCAAATTCGGTTGACACAACCTCAAAATTCGGTTGAGATAACCGAATTCGGTTTCACAACCTCAAAATTCGTTTGGGACAACCCCATTAATGGGGTTGGGGCAACCTCGTAAATTCGGTTGGAACCTAATTCGGTTGGGACAACAAATTTTTTTGCTGGGTGTACAAACTAATTATACCTTAAACTCTGATGTTTTGCACATAAGTAATCAAACTAACCATAGTCATAATCTTTTATGGTTATGATCTTGCGCGGATACTGATGAGGGGGAGTAACGTCCTCCGAAACAGCTGTCTATCCTGTTTGCAAGAACAAAATTTTGAAAACTAATATGCATGGTTTTTATTAAAATCAATAAAAAATAAAAACATCGGAACTACACTCTCAGAACAATTCCGTTGTGACAACCGAATTTTTTCCAACCAAATTGGCTCGGTTGCTGCAACCTCGTAATTCGGTTGCCTCAACCGAATTCAGTTGTGGCAACCGATAATTCGGTTGGTGCAACCGAATTGAAATCGAATTCGGTTGCCACAACTGAATCAATTCGGTTGGCAAAAAATTCCGTTGCCACAACGGAATTGTTCTGAGAGTGTAGAGGTTGAATAATATCTACCCCCTTAATAATAATATTCTCATACTTTGTGATAAAAAAAATCTTATACTAATACTTTGTATGTCCACCTCCAAGTGCTAGATAGGCTGTCAATATGGTTTTCATGTAAAAAAATAATTTTTCAATAAAGCATCCTTTGAAATACCATTCCATACCTCCAAAAGAGCATTTTTGAGATCCATCTTACTTTTTATAGATCTTTTTCGCATACGGCGATCCAATTCATCGCACAGATGCTCTATAGGATTTAAATCTGGCGATTGGGGTGGTGATTGTAGTTGGTGAGACACATTATATAGGAGCTAATCCTTAACAATTTCCGAAGTGTGCTTCGGGTCATTATCTTGCTGGAAATACTACCAAATTCCCTACCATAGCAGCAGACATAGAACCCATGACATTACCTCCGTCACGCTTGACTGTTGGAAGTACATTTTTCTGTATCAATTCTTAATTTTTTTTGCTCCATACTTTTTTTTATCACATCCAAATAAATTAAACTTGCTTTCATCGCTAACCATACCATTGGCCCAAAAAATTTCATCTTTTCGAACATGTTTCTTCACTTCCTTGATGTATGCCTTCTTTCTATGTACACGACTTTCTAGGACACTTCGAACTGTTTCTGGGTAGACTGAGGCAATGTCATTCATTAGATTCAAGGTGATCTGCAATTTCCACTATTCGTGTAATAGGATTTTTTTTATTTCACGCAGTATCTGAAATACTCTAGAAGTCACTATTAGTGGTCGACCACTTCTAGGATTTCTTGCAAAACTTTTCGTTTAGTTATTATTTTCTATTTATTTTTTGGAGAGTATCCTTTGAACATCCAACAAAATCACCAACTTCCCTAAGAGATTTTCCTTCATCTCGAAGCTTATAATAATCCGGCTCTTATCCATACTTATTTCTTTTCCTTTTTGCATCATTTTTTAAAATTTGCGCTTTTATTTATGCAAACAAATTTACTAAATTATTTTTATCAATATAATGGTAAATTAAAAAAAAAAATTCAACAGTTAGGTGCACTGTTTCAACACTTGGTTGTTTATTTGTGGGTAGTATGTATATTTTTCTGTGCCATGAAAAGGTACTTTTGCTCGTTTAGACAAGGTAAAAAGCAAATAAAAATTTTTTTCATACTTAATGTATTAAATGAAAAGAAATATACTATTTTGCATAATTTTTTTCGGAAATGCAATTATATTTCATAAAACTGGATTTTCAAGGTGGTATGTGTACTTTCCTGTGCCACTGTATGTATACTTTTCTGTGCCACTGAAATTTTTTAATCCTTTCCTAAAATAATGATATAAATGCAATTTATTTTATTGAAAAGTACAACATAATTTATCCGATTAACCGTTTAAGTCACTATTTACATTTTGTTCCTTTTGTTTTGCGCTACACTGTATATTAAAACTGTTATCTTATTGCCATTTTTTAAGACTGTGTTGACATCACGATGAAACTACTTTCTGCTGCTGTTGATTCCACTCTTGCTGATGATGACTATGATTTTTATTACTAGTTTTTTCTCTGCTGCCCAACTGACTTTTTATCTAACAATAAGTCTCTAAGCTAGTGTTATATGGCCATTCAAATGGCATCATTTTAGTTGCCATTCTAACTTAATAATTTTTTTTTTTGTTTTCTAACTACAAATATGTGTACTACTGTAAAAAAATACTGTAACTTTTGTCAAGTTCTCAATTAGTTCCCTAGTCGCGTTTGTTATAAACTTTTAACTTTATTTTATATATTTACCAGATAAGAGAACCAAAACTTTTTGAAATTTATGTAAAATGTTGTTGCTGTGAGGAATTTTATAATATTTTTTGTTCTTGCAAGTGAACATCAAAATCAATTTAAGGTGTTTGCGATTTTTTTTAAATGTGATAAGAAATTAATTAATACTGATTTGTTACATGCGTCAGAAAACCATTTTCTTTTGTGGTCTCCGATTTTCTCAATAATGTTTTACCAGCTTCGTCATTTATAATATAATTGTTGAGCTCGAGCCCAGTTTTGTTTTAATATTTGTTTATTTCAATATTTCGCCTTTCAGTCGGATAGGCATCATCGTGAAAGAAAACGAGTAACAATAAAAAACACGTCACTATGCTTTCACATTTAGGAGTGCAATTCTAAATGTAAAGCGGAGAATACACTAAGGAACATTCGTGAAAAAAATCCCATTTTTTACGAATGTTTATTTGTGTATATTATGGTCATGTTGACACTCGTGCAATTCGTGTTTACAAAATTTTTTGATATTTTTTGTTCCCTACTCTATGTTCCTTAATGTATTCTCTGCTTAAACCATAGTAACGTGTTTTTTATTTTTTATTTTTAGAGTACCCGGGTAGAAATTGCCGACGTTGCAACAAAAATTGTACTGGGAGACCACTGTTTTTTACGAAATGCCGATACTACTTAAAACGTGCTTTGCCACCACTGTTTTCTGAAAATTAACAAGCTTTTTTTAATTTATTAAAATTAACAATTTTATAAATTTTACGTATTTTTACATATATTTCACAATTATTTATGTAATAGAGACATAGCCATTCTTTTCTTGTGAAGTTTCGAAAGAATACATTAAAAATCTGTGATGTACACTAAAAGGACAGTAAAGTACTAGCAAACTACTAAATTTGTTATTAAATGTACTGGGATAATACCAAAAAAATAAAATCCCAAGCCTGCGCCAACGTTGGGAAATAACTACGGCCAAGCGTTTATTGGTGTTATCATTTCGACAACATGCCAGTACAGTGAAAGTTGAAAATCCGACGCATTGCCAGTACATGGACTACCGTCAGCAATACCAGGCCGACATTGTACCGTTTGTATTTTTCTACCTGGGTAGAGATATAACCTTGCGGCTGCGGATTCCGCTGCGGTGAGAAAAAACAAATTAAATGAATGTAGAGATACAACCTTGCGGCTTGTTCTGAGTTTATTTTTTTTTATATCGAGTTTTGACAATTAAAAACGCATTGCGTATTCTCTCTAAATCAGTGGTCGGCATCCATAGCCACCAGTGGCCGATCATAATCGGCTTTTTACATGTACACAACACGAATGGCAACAAAATTATCAACTAAGATCGTAAAATTTATTTAGTAGCATGGTAGCTTTCAACAAAGCAGGTTGACGTCGCTTTGTTTAAGAAATTTTATTAATTTAAATTAATTTAAATTTAATTTTATAATTCAACAATTAAATTAAAATAAAGGTTTTTGAGATAAATTAAATAATAAGGCTAAACTGCAGTTTATGGGGTTTCGTCACGGGCCTCCCGGGGCCGAGCCCCTCCCAAAATTAATTTCGATTTTTTTCTTTTTTAATTCCAGAGGTGATCATGTTTTTTTTTGCCGAAACTCCATAAACTGCAGTTTTGCCAATAATAACAAAAATGTTAGTTCAAATATTAACTTATGCCAATACTACATACATTCACCCAGGATAAAGATTGGTTGGAATTCGATCAAAACTATTAAAATGAATTTACCAGGACGTTATTTTATTTGCAGTTGCCTACAAGTGAATACTACACCAGAAATATTTTACTAGGTATTAAAAATAGGGAAAATGAATTAAAAAACAATCCTTTTAACAAATTATTGGTATCTCCAATCAATTTTAAAATTAGTATCAGTTTAGTAATTTTATGCAGTAGAAGCAGCCATTTATTTAGTGTATATATACATTTATTTTAGTGTATATTCAATATTCGAAAGTGGTAACTACAAATACGGGTATTCTAATCAAATATGACCATAAAGTCTAGTTTCTGTAGAACCAACCGAATTGTGGATTGTATTGATAACACACACAACTATTGATTGGTATTGGTAAACGAATTTTTTACTGTATTTGTTTTCCAAGCAAAACATCCCTGCAGAAGAACGTGGAGGTATTGACGCCTGGCGAGTGGTGCTGTACTGCAGCAAAAGTCAGTAGTGGCAATAGATACGATTTATAGACGGGCGGCAAGTACTGCTGGACTACTCGTTAATACTTTACTATTTTATTTAAGCAGGCAGCACTACCAAAATAGACATAAGTTGGCAGCACAGTTAATAGCTGTCAACAATTGTTTGGTTGTGAAATTCATGTTTAGTTGTGAAAAATAAATTTGGTCGGCAATTCCTTAATTAAAACAAATAAAAAGTACGTAAGAAAAAACTATAAAAATGAATAAACGCAACTTCCAACGAAGTTTAGCAAAACAAAAAAATTATTATAAAAAAAGAGTATTTGACAAGTGTAGTGAAGAAATGCCAGGAAGTGAAAACATAGAAGCAAAAGTTTGTGAAAGCAGCGTCATGTGCGAAAATGACAGTCTGGCAGACGATGAGTCTAAATTTTTATTAAATTCTAAGTTTCCTGAAAATTCTAAGTTTTCTGAAAAACTTAAAACGTGGTACATTGATACCAAACCAACTAAAATGTGTGTAGAGAAATTGTTGGCAATTTTGAAAGAAGAAGGACTTGATGTGCCTTTATGTTTAGAAACTCTATTGGGAAGGCAAAAATGTGCACTAACAAAACACGTATCTCCAGGTGTTAACTGCCATTTCGGCATCGAAAAACAGATTTTAAAAATTGGCACTTTACTGCAAAGCTATGACGAAATTGTAATCGATATCAATATCGATGGCATTCCGCTCTTTAAAAGTTCATCAGCGCAGCTATGGCCTATTTTGTTTAAAATTATTAACACAAAAGAAAAGTTGGAACCGTTTCCAATAGGTGTTTTTGTTGGAAAAAGTAAGCCGCACTGTGTCCATGAGTTTTTAAGAGATTTTGTGGAAGAAGTGAAGCATTTAAATGGTTATATTAACATAAATAATCGAAATATATGTATGATTTTTAGATGCTTAGTATGCGATACCCCGGCCAGGTCTTTTGTATGTGGCGTTCCTGGACATACTTCAAGTCACGGATGTATGAAATGCACTCAGAGAGCAAAAAAAGTGAAAAATGTTTTAACATACTGCTCTACATCTGGTTATCCCATAACAGATGATGACTTCTATGCACGAAAGTATCCAGAACACCATTTACCACGTTTCCAACTATCAAAGAGTCCCTTAGAATGTATTGATTTTAAAATGATTTCACAAACTACTCTAGACAGCATGCATTTAATTGAACTTGGGGTCATGAGAAAAATGCTTGTACGTCTCGTAAATCGACAAACTCAACCTAAATTACCAAAAACAAACGTTGAAAAGATATCAACACAGCTACAAGACCTTAAAAAATTTGTTCCGAAAGAGTTTCCAAGAAAGCCGAGATCATTAAAGGAGCTTTCAAATTGGAAGGCCACTGAATTTCGACTCTTTCTGGCTTATACTGGTCCATTTGTTTTGCAAGAGATAGTTGATAACGATTTTTATTACGAATTTCTGCTATTGCACTGTGCGTACAGAATGTTAAGCTGTCCCCGGCATGTAAAAAGTAATATCCAACAAGCGCAAGCTGTCTTGGAACTTTTTGTGGAAAATTTTCAAATTATATTTGGAGAAGAAAGTATTTCATTTAATGTGCACAGCTTGCTCCACATAGGTGAAGATGCAGCAAAATATGGAACACTTTCAGAATTTTCTGCATATGATTTTGAAAACAGACTTCAGAAGCTCAAAAAACATGTCAGAAAGCCTACTCACATAATTCAACAAATTTTAAACAATGAAAGACATGAAACATTTATTAAAGAAGAAAAAAGTGGGTTTATACGTTCTAAAGAGTGTATCAAAGGTGTTTTTTTTAACTTTTGTTACTTTTCATGTACCAGCCCAAACAATGTTTGCGCAGTTGATTTAGATACTCCTATTCAAATAGTTGGCTTTATAGAAGGAGAAAATAATATTGTTGAAGGGAAAAGAATTCTGGACATTGAAAGTTTTTATAAAGAACCTATTGATTCCATACAACTTGGAATTTTTATTTCAAGCCTAATTTTAGGGGAAAAAGAACAATTTCCCTTAAAATCAATCACATACAAATTTTTATGTTTTCCTTTTAAATCTCAATTTGCACTGATTCCAATTTTGCATAGCTGTTCATAATCGGTGATCGCAACAATGGCTTCTGAAATAAAACTCTTTTCGAGAAATGGTGAGATAATACGACTGTAAACATATTCTTCTAAGCTTATACTAAAAATTTTGCATTTTCATTTTAGGTGGTTTAAAGTGCAATGGCTGTGCAGCGCTTAATAAAAAACTGGACGACATGAAAGGTAAGTTTTTACAACAGATTACTTCTCAAATTATATTCAATCCGAAACCTTTAACAGAAACGATTGAACAACAACAACAACAAACACATCAGCAAAATATCAAAATATGCGAGATCCTTGCCAAACATAAACTGCTTCTGAATCAACTTGTGGATAAAAACAAGGCCATCGATACAGTTATGCAGATTTTCCCTTTAACTTCTGAAAGCCAACTTCATGAGCTTGACAAGCTACTTATAAGCCAGAAGGATTTGTATGTAAGTATTATCACATATAAAACAACTTTTATAGAGAATATAAACTTTAATATAACCTACACTGTTGCAGGTTCGCTACATAAAATCGCTGATAAAAGGCGACATATGCAAAAATCTTGGCCAAATTCTTGGTCGAGAAATTGTCATGGCTTTTAACGTTGAAGGCGTTCAGGGTAAAAAGAGGTTGAAAGATTATAAAAATGTGTACGATGCTTTAACTGGTATGTATATGTTAAAAAAGCTTGCAATAGACTTTCATTGACTTCATATTTGTTTTTTAGATGCAATCTCTGATGAACGACCAGAAGAAAAATTAAAAGCCGCACTCCACCACGAAAAGAATAAAAACCACAAACTAAAGAGCAAGCAAAAGGCCAAAGAAAATCGCGCCCAGCTAAGTGTGGATGACCATGAAGAGCCGAATAATAAATGAATTATTAAAATTTAGTTTTAAACTTTAAAGCCAATGAAGTGCCTTTTTTTGAAAATATTTATTTTATCGTCCAACGTTGTAAAAACAACAAAAATGAAATGCCTTTTTTTATTTTAAATATTTATTTTATCGTCTTACGTTGTAAAAACAACAAAATTGAAGTTCCTTTAAGTTTATGAATTTTTAAGTATGTAGTTTAATATTTTAACCTTCCAAAGAAAATCGCACTCACAAAAGGCAAGACTGAAATAAATTAGATTTTATAACTTAAGTTTTCTGGTTGTGATAAAAAAGCTAATAAAATACATTTTTTCCATTTTTTTATTTTATATTGAAAATAAACGTATACGTTTATACATATTAAAATAAAAATCTGCATTCTTTAATTTTTCTCAATACCAATTTACCAACAAATTACCTACTCGTGGATTGCTTCAAAGCGATTGGTGGAATGGTACTCCCAAAGTCTGCACTCGTGGACTACTCCGAAAGCGAAAGAAAAGCGAGTACCGGTTTTCGTATGATTGTCAAATGTTAAAATCAGCACTTGAAAGCATTAACGGGGAAATGAAGAGAGAGTAGTCGCTATCGCTTGGCGAGTACTCCAACAGTAGTCCTGCACTACTAACTTTTTCTGAAGGGATATAAATTCAAAATTAGACTACAAAATTAATAAGTGTTTGTGGTGTAGTCGGTAGAGAGTTGGCCTAGTACGCCGGTTTTCCGAGTTCAAATCCCGGACAAGACAAAAATTTATGTTTTTTTTTTTTTAAATTAAAATAAAATATTCATATGTATAAACAGTAAATATGGCTAAGAAAATTAAAAGTAGTTGTGGTGTAATGGGTAAGTAAGAGTGTGAACTATTAACCTGAATGGCCGGGTTCAATACCAGAAAATTCAAAAAAAGTTTTTAAATTTCAATAAAATTTTGTGGAACATAAGAATATTTATGTGGAACATAATATTGAATAAGACAACCGAATATTGGCTTTCACGACGAAAAATATAATTTAATATAAAGATAGTTGTCGCAACCGCACGAATTCGATTGGCAACAAATTCGGTGGCCACAACTGAGACTGTTTTCTGTGTGTTAGTTCCACAATTTTTAAATATATTTTTCTCTAAAAAGATAATTCTTTTTTCAATCAATTCGCATAAAAAAGTTTTGTTTTTATGAATAAGCAAATAATTTATAATAACTTTAAATCACTGATTTCATATAGAATAAAGTAAGATAACGATTAGTATAATTTATATTGAATTAATTTTGATTCGATTAAATAATTTGTTTGATGAAAGAATTCGCGAAGTATAAATAAAATTAGCCATTTTTAGTTGAAATGATTTGTTTAAATTTAATCAATTTGCTTAATTCTATAAAACGAATGAACAAAAATCAAACAGATTCTTTGAATAAGATATTGACTGAATAAAGTAGGAAATAATTTAATCAATAAAATAATTAAATTATGCACAGAAAAACAGTAGGCACCAACAATGGGAATTTGTAAAAGCAATCACATTTCTTCTACATTGAAATTTTATTTCCAACAATTTTTTTGTTTGAAATAATTGTAACTTGTTTGTAAATTGTTATCTTTCATATAAAAATTGTTTAAAAATAAAAATTTAAATTTACAAAATAAAAAAGAAAATTTATTTTGGATTTACAAATTTCTTTGTTGGTGCCTTTTTAAAAAGTTTTTTTTTTTTGTATTTACAAATTTGGTATGAGAAAGGTGTTTAAAAATTTAATTAGAATTTTGTAAATTTTTTCTGTGTGCGAATCGATCCGGATAAAATTTAATCAGATTTCAAAATAGAATTAAGGAATTATGTTTCTAAAATTCTTCCATACACCTTGCAATAATACGCAAATATTATTAAAAATATTTCGTCCTCTTGTCTTAATATTACAATAAGTTGTATAATACTTTTACACAAAATGTGGCATATTGATTTTCTTTTATTTTGGAGAAATACAAAAATTGCAATATGAAATATACAATCAAATCAATTTTTTCACAACCCGTGAAAAAAACTTTATTCGGTAGCATATCTTTTTTTATTTGGCATCATACTAAATTATATAAAATTTAATCCGGAAAATGGATTAATCAAATTGTATATAAACGAATAAAAAAGATATTTGAATTGATATAATTTCATCCAATTTTATCGGAGTTTTGGTCTTATTCAATTGCATTAAATTTTGTTTGTTTATATGAATATGTATAGTGTATGAAAACGACCAATTATTTAACTGAGAGAATTATCTGAATGATATTAATAAATTTTTGCACAAAACCGATGAAATTTCACTGGGCCTCGTCTATTGAAACATTTCAGTGAATTAATGGAATTTTTGATAAAATGTTGTGAAAATATTCATTTTATTTAATAAAAGTTTCATACACTTAATGAAAAAGTTTCATAAAATATATGAAGATTTTTCACCAAATTTAAGGAGTTTTTCATTTACCTTGTGAAGAAAACTTTATTATTTTACTAAAAAATTTCATTAAAACTGGTACAGCAAACTTCTCTCTATGTGGGTTATATAATCCGTTATCAGATATTAGTAACTACACAGAAGAAAAAAATTTAAATCATACAGAAACAACGTTTACTAAGATAGAAAAAGCCTAGAAATCACACAAAACTTAGGGTTTCTTCTTTTTATATAAAAAAATTGTCTGCTTATTTTTAAAATCGAAAAACATATTAACTTAAATATGAAAAGGTTTAACTATAATTTACTTTAATAAGGATCAGTATTATAGCCACCAATTAGAAAATTTTGTTTCAAAGTTTCTTACTTAAATAAAATATCCTACCAATCGATGACTATAACACTAGCTCTAATATTCATATTTTATTTACAAAGTGTTCGTAAAAAATCAAATGTTAATTAAAATCTGATAAAGTAATTGATTTAACTATAATTTTTTTTCTGGGCAGTTACTTTTCTTATTATTTCTTTCATTAGATTTAAGATTAGATATTGTAATTAAAAAGTGCGACATTGGTATGTCTCATTTATCCCAGAAATGAAAAAATTCTGGGTCATTAGAAACCCTAGATGCAACATAACATATAAGCTCAGCTTTTTAATTTTGTATTGAATTATTAACCCCTAAATTCATAAACGCTTTGTAAAATTATAGGAGGTTTATTGAACAAATTTTGTATGAAAATGACGTTTTGTAAACCTGCTATAACTTTACAAAGCAATTTAATTGAGGGGTAAGTATATAATTGTATTTAAATCCGCATACATTTTGTTCGATTCGAGATAGTAAATAATTTTATCTAAAATATTCTTGGGTCACATTTAGTTTTATAAAGTGTTGTTCGAAGCAATATAAAAATGTATCTTCAACGAGATATAATTTGATCAAGTATATGTATTTGTATATGGCATATAAAATGATATAAGAGGAAAGATTTTTTAGGATATGATTATATAAGGCAACGAATAAGAAAATTTTGAAAATCGGAATCGCAGATAAATTCATATTTAATTTTATACGTTGTTATTCACTCTTTAATATGAATAGATACAATTGGATCAAACCTAACTTGATCAAATCTAATCGTTTTTTCACGGGAATGTAAAAATTTGCACAAGAATATTTTGTTTGTTTTTGTATTCACTTAGTAAAATAGAAAATTCTGTAAGAATGTCAAAGTAGAAGTATTTTATTATTTATTAATATGCATAATAAATCGCTAAAAATTAAAAATACGGGTTTTTTTTTGTATTTAAAAAAAAAATCGGCATTTTTCGACCAAAAATCGGCAAATCGGCATTTTGCATATTTTTCAATAAAAAATCAGCAAAATGCCGAAAAATCGGCAATTCTGGCAGCCCTGTCTACAGTGTTACCATATTTTTAAAAAATAATCCCGATATTTGATGATGGAAAAGTTAAAACGATTTATTTATGTATTTATTTATTTCAGGCTATGAAAACAAAAAATCTTCACAGATTATGATATGTAATAATTACAAATATATATGAGAAAAAAATGTATTAATATAAAATTTGGCTTAATGCAGTGAAAAGTAATATCTTAAAATTATCTTTTGTTGTGCAAAACTCAATAAATGATTTTGATTTTTTTTTGAAGATTCAAATTAATATCATTAAGAGTAATAAAACTGCGAGTTAACGCACCATTTAGAGCATAATTTGTGCGATGAACTGGAATTTTAAAAGCATCAATAAACCTTAGACTTCTCGGTGGTATATAAAACGGATATCATTTCGATGATAAGTTTGTCCGAGAATGTTATTATTAACGATTCATAAGTGATAGGTACTGTGAAGAAAAATAAACATATCGTTTTTCATGATATCATAACGATATCGTTATTATATCGAAAATATCAGGCAGCGCGATAATATTTTCGTCATATTCAAAAATTTTTGTCGTTATTTTTTCACTATTCCATGAAAATATGATATCATTAACGATATCGAAATAAACAAATATATATGATATCTTTACCGATTAAATTAGAACAAAAAATATGATTTTTTCAGAAACTTTATCGTTATTTTAAAAAATTATGATATCATTACGAGTTCATGTTTTTGTATTATAAACGATAGCAATTGCACCAAAGGCCTTGCAACTCTCTCAATATTTTTTATTTGAAAAAATATTAGGCGGCTTGGAACAGGAACGAACTCCGACTGGTTAATCAGGGATGGAAAAGGCTCACTTAATCGGGCTCTTATACCAAAAAATGTTCGATCGCTCTTACATATTTAAAAATGTAAGTAACTAAAAAATAGCTTTCTCTTTGGCTCGTTAAAAAGAATAAAAATTAAATATTTAGATATTAGCAAATATTAGCACAAATTGGAAAAAAAAACATTTGCAAAAAGCGAACTTTTTGCAACAATATATTGGCTTGCAGAATGTCGATCGCTGATTACCTCTTTTAATTAATTTTCTGTACCATAAAGCCTTTTTCGAATTCCGCCGTTATTTTGCAATTCTTAAGAGCGTTTTTTTTAAATATATAACCTAGGGATTAAATTTTTGTACCATAAAGTCTTTTTTCAAATTCCGCTATTATTTTGCAAATCTTTACGTGCGTTTTTTTTTAATTTATAAACTAGGGGCTATAATACACATTTCAGACAACAAAGTTTGGTGGCTAGTTGCAAAAAAAAATCGCGAAAAATAAAATTTGCAAAAAGGAAAATTTTTGAATCAATATATTTGTTTGCAGAATCTAAATCGCTGATTACGATTCCTAATTAATATTTTGTACCACAAAGTCTTTTTTCGCGTTCCGCTTTTATTTTGCAATTTTTTAAGTACGTTTCTTTTTAATTTATAATCTAGGGACTATAATACACATTTCATACAACAAAGTTTGGTGGCTAGTTGCAAAAAAAAAATCGCGAAAAATAAAATTTGCAAAAAGGATAAATTTTTTCATCAATATATTTGTTTGCAGGATGTAAATCGCTGATTAAGTTTTTTAATCAATTTTTTGTACCATAAAGCCTTTTTTCACTTTCTGCGATTATTTTCCAATTTTTTAAGTGTGTTTTTTTTTAATTTATAATCTAGGGTCTATAGTACCAATTTTATACACAAAAGTTTGGTGCTTAGTTTGCAAAAAAAAAAACAAAAAATAAATCGCGAAAAAAATATTTGCAAAAAGGAAAATGTTTGCGTCATTGTATTCATTTGCAGATTGTTAATCGCTGATTGAGTTTTTTAATTATTTTTTTCTACCACAAAGTCCCCAGTCAGAAATCGCCAGTGGTACAAAAAATCAAGCACTGGCATACCACTGGATAACCACGGTATTAAAAATAAATTACTGGCAGAACACTCATTTGGTACGCTTTGCCAGCGTTTGCAAAAGCGTTTTACCAGTATTTGTTTTACAAAAATTTCGGTGGTTTATAAAAAAAAACCACTGGCAAAGAATTGGCTTAGACTGATATGCCAAGGCTTGCAACCAGTGGTTATCCAGTGCTACCTAGCAAATGCTACCAGGCGTACAAAAATCAATTCACTGGTAGACCAATGATTTTATAAAAATGCTGACGCTTCGTTAAAAAACGTTTGTAGTCAGAAGGTTCCGAGTTCAAATCCGGTTGGAAGCAAAAAATTTTTTTTGGATTTTTTTTAATTAAAAATTTTTTTGTTTTATAAAACTAATTTTTTTTGTTTGTGGGAAAGCTCCTTTAGGACCCACTTTTCTTTTGCCCTCCCAACACTGGCATACTAGTTACAAAAAATTGTTTGCCAGTACTAGCATTTTGGCACAGCCAGTAGTTGTCCAGCTATTATCACTCATTTATGTGTTTAGCCATCAAATATTACATGTCTCGTTAGCTCAGTGGGTAGAGCAATCGTCTGCTAATCTGACGGCCTGGGTTCAAATCACGGCAGGACCAAAAAAATACATATGAACTTTTTTTAAATTTTATTTTGGAAAATATATTTCCAGACCACCTATTTATTGGTTTTGCCAGCGTTTTGCCAACGTTTAAAAATTTTGTTCCTCCAGTGCTTTTCCGGCGCTTTTTGAACAGCCGGTCCTTTTGTCTAATGATGTTATCATTTTGGGAATGGGAAAGCACTTTTAGCCAGTACTTTTACCACCTGTTAAAGTGCTTTGCCACCGCTTTCCCGTTTGTATTTTTCTGACTGGGTCTTTTCGCGTTCCTCTATTATTTTGCAATTTTTTAAGTGCAGTTTTTTTAATTTATAATCTACGGAGTATAATGCCCATTTCATAAAACAAAGTTTGGTGGTTAGTTGCAAAAGAAGAAAATTTTGGCAACGTTTGCAGAATGTAAACCATTTAATTAATTTTTTGAACCCCAAAGCCTTTTTTCGCATTCCGCTATTATTTTGCAATTTTTTACGTATGGTTGCTTAAAATTCATAATCTAGGGCTATAATACTGTTGGAATAGTATAATTCCATAGTATAGTTCCATTCTTGATTTTTATAACTAAATTATTATTTTCCATTCCTGGTTACAATCGATGTTTTGAGTCATACAAAGAGCGCACATAATGACCCTGCAAACATTTAAAAGATACCTTCCAAGAAGATATTTCATTTGAATGAAAATAATCAAGTAGTATTTACTTTGAAATTTTCTTCCTTTTATCACTTGGAAGATAATTCGGCGATATTTGGAAAAAAATTCAAAAATTTTATCTTTTGTCATAACTTTTTATGACAATATTGCGGCAATATCACCTTTTTATCATTTAAGATAAAGCAAATTTGTTTAAAATCTTTTATCAATTTGGAAAAAATTAAAACTAAATTTGTACAGAAACAATCAAAAGATATATAGGAAATAATCTCGTGAAAAGTTAAGATTAATTGCGCGGGAAAAATCGGCTAAGATGAAATCAAAATACTTTATAAGTTGGTCAATGGATTATGTATGCAGATATTCTTTTTAAGGCTTAACTTTAATAATGAAAAAATTAAATTTTTTTTTATTGTACTGGGAGTTTATTTAGCGATATCCCTTTTATCTTCCATATGAGTTATTGCTTTCATATTGCCTGGAAGTATTGTTTTAGTGTAACAGTTGTTTCCGACGGAGGAAACTTCCGGAATACGAAATTGATATTGCCGGCAATAAATGTTTTCTTCCTGGCGATATGTTCGGAGAATATTCTTCGTGTTGCCATGTTTGCTGGGTGATATTGGTTTGAGTATGTTCCTGTTCCAAGGCACATAATAGAACAAATGCTTTCTCAGTGATAGAGAGTCCCCCAATCTCTTTATTATGTATACTCTTTGATTGCACTCTCAGAACAATTCCGTTATGGCAACGGAATTTTTTGCCAACCGAATTGATTCGGTTGCTGCAACCTCGTAATTCAGTTGCAGCAACCGAATTCAATTTCAATTCGGTTGCGACAACCGAATTATCGGTTGCCTTAACTGAATTCGGTTGGGCAACCGAATTACGAGGTTGCAGCAACCGACCCAATTCGGTTGGAAAAATTTCGGTTGTCACAACGGAATTGTTTTGAAAGTGTGTGATACTTAATATGAAATCGTTAAGGATACTGTATCGTCTCATGGTTTATTGAGCAAAATCGAAGAAAATTTAAATTATATAGAAATAAAATAAACTAAGAGAAAGATAAAAGAAGAAAAATGTTTTTTTTTCGTTTTATTATTTCATATCGAAATAAGTACAATTTTTCAAACAAAAATCGAGTCACTAAATCATAAGCTTTTCGGCTCTATATCACCTTGCAGATTTTATACGAAAACACTACCATTCTGGTAAAGTTGTTATCTGTGACAATTTTAAGGCAGGTCTTAGAAGCACTTTATTAAAAAATCAAGTTTTCCAAAGCCTTTATTGTTATAAAATCATTTATTTTAAATTTGAATTTATATTTCACATTTTCAATGCCTCAGTAGCTCAATTGGTAGAGCTGTTGTGTAGAAAAATTTTGCTTCTATATAGGCCTGGGTTCGAAACCCACTGGGGGCTATGGCAATTTTTTAAATTATTTTTTTTTATAATAATATTTGTAATAATCCACATTCGCACACCTACATCTTGCATGCCTGGTTATTGTCCGCACTATAAATGTGTTTATCAGCACAATTTTGGTAGCAAAATAAATTAGAAAACATTAGTTCAAAATTAGTTTAGTGCTAAAAAAATATAAATAAAATTTTTGTTGAAAACAAAATTTCAGCAAAAAAGTTGCTGAATACTTTATACTTGATATACAAGACGTTTTACAATTTCAGCAAAAAAGTTGCTGGAAACTAATATACTTGATATACAAGACGTTTTACAAATTTTTCTATTACCTTATTTTTTTGAGTGCATGTCAAATCTAATTTCAAACTAAAGCTTATAATTTAGTATGGAATTAAAGTGCGGAGAAATGAGTTATCGTGGATTATAAATACACTCACAATATATTTTCCATAACTGATTGAGGTTTATTTAAAAAGTAATAGGTAAAGTTTGTTTTCAACTCACTTTCAGAACAATTCCGTTGTGGAAACCGAATTTTTTGCCAACCGAATTGATTCGGTTGCTCCAACCTCGTAATTCGGTTGCTCGAACCGAATTCAGTTGTGGCAACAGAATTTGTTCAATTCGGTTGCAGCAACCAATCGATTTCGGTTGGAAAAAATTCGGTTGTCACAACGGAATTGTTTTGAGAGTGTTGAAGAATCAATTAAAATACATGGAAACATATTGTTTAACTTTTTTATTTATCAATAAAAAACAAACTATAAAAAATATGTATCGTCTGTAGGAGTTGTTATTTTCAGTCAAATATTCTATTTCTAGTTTTCTATTTTTAGAAAAAATAATTTAAATAATTTCGTTGTTTTCTGTTTTAAAACAAAAAATTTAAAAATTTGGTTTTTTTTTTTTTGTTAAAATAGTTTGTTTCTATACCAAATTATTTAAATTCAAATTACAAGAAATTCTTTACTCATACACACAAACATAGCCAATAAAAATATGAACGTGTGTGTTGTGTATTGTGTAGTGTTTTGAAAATTAAACAAAAAAAAAATCTTCAAATAAGAAAAAAAAACCACAAATCGTTTTTTTACATTTTGTCAGTTAAAAATTGATGATTGTTTTAATAGACTTTTAAATTATTTTTATTTCTTTTATGGATTATTTAAACAATGTTTGAAAATAAATAGCAAAATGGTTTGAATATAATGAAAAATCAGTAGTCCTTTTTTTAATTGTGTTTTCAATTAATTTAATAGGTATTTTAGGTTGTTTTTAAGGATAAAATATTGTGAGTCTATATTTTCAATTGATAGTTTTCGTCAAATCTACTTGCAAACTATCACAACACTCAAAAATATAAGTTAGTAGAAAAATTAGTAAAACGTCTTGTATATCAAGTTCACTAGTTTTCAGCAATTTTTTTGCTGAAATTCCGTTTAAGTTAAAGTTTTAGTTATATTTTTTTAGCACTTAACTAATATTGAACTAATGTTTTACTAATTTATTTTGCTAAAAAAATTGTGCTGATATCCGCAATTATAGCATGGACGACAACCAGATACACCCTCAGAAAAATTCGGTTAGAATTAGGTTGCCCCAACAGAAACAGGGTTGCCGCAACAGAAAAGAGGTTGTTGCAACCGAAATGAGGTTGTTACAACCGAATTCGGTAACAACAACTGAATTAGGTTGTAACAACCGAATTTATGGTGTTGTA
Organism: Leucophora obtusa; assembly: GCA_949987735.1. Lineage (NCBI taxonomy): Eukaryota > Metazoa > Arthropoda > Insecta > Diptera > Anthomyiidae > Leucophora > Leucophora obtusa. The sequence goes on along the minus strand of OX465295.1, from coordinate 131,146,706 downwards.
GCGACCGAATTGCTTTTAGTTAGGTTGAGACAACTGAATTCGGTTGCCACAACCTCTCAATAGGGTTTCTGCAACCGAATTCGGTTGTCACAACCCCACAGTTCGGTTGCCACAACCGAATTCAGTTGTCTCAACCCCACAATTCGGTTACCACAACCGAATTCAGTTGCCACAACCCCTAAAATTCGGCTGCGACAACCGAATTCGTTTGTAACAACCTCAATATTCGGTTGTGACAACCTCAATATTCGGTTGTGACAACCCCATTAATGGGGTTGCGGCAGCCTCGTAAATTCGATTGGAACCTAATTCGGTGGAAACAACAAATTTTTTTGCTGGGTGTAGACAAGATGTAGATATCGCAGCTTGTCTGGATCATACATGGGACTAATTAATTAGGTGGACTAATTAATTGATGATTTCATTACCATTGCATTGATATCATTTTCATTACCATTTTTTTAAATAATGGTAATGATTCGAAAATTTAATTTCATTGATTAATGACAATTATTTTAAATTTCATTACCATTGGTAATAAATAAATTAAAAAAATTAATTGCCATTGACAGAAAGAAGTAAAAATGGAGTAAAACTCGCTGAAATCGAAGATGGAATATGCTCATTCAGGCTCATGCTCATTTGAAATTAAATATTACTTTCCATTCCATTGTTATTTGTATCCAGGTAAAGTTTAACGGAATGGAATGGATCCAACTTAAAAAATTATTTTTTATAACTTCCGTAAAACCGTTGTTCGTTTTCATTTGTCTGAATTTTTTTGTAAACAAATGGTTTTTAATCAATTGTAATTAGTTTTTTTATACATTAGTGTAATTTCATTACCATTAGTAATGATTTTTCTAATGTAAAATATTTCATTACCATTAAATGGTAATGAAATTTTTTTCATTGTCATTAGTATGAACTAATGGTAATGAAAATTCAATGGTAATGAAAAATTCCCATGTATTTTCTGGATGTACTACAGACAACGGAAATGATAGTTAAAAAACAACTCTACACAATTTCTATAATTAAATTTTCAGCAAATAAATTAACTAAATTAAAATTTCTGTAAAAATTAAAATTTTTATGTCGCTAACTGGGATAGAACCGGCGACCTTCCGCTTGTCAGCCCATTGCTTTTCCTCTACGCTAAGCTCTATTTAAAATTTTTTAGTCAAGTTTCAAATTTGAATTTCTTTAAGTCTGACTATTTTTAAGACTAAAGGCTTCATTAGTCTAATCGTAAAGTAAAAAAACGTATCTGTAATCAATTCAATGTGTTAAAATAATATAGAAATATATTTTTATCTTTTTTCTATGCATTGAAACTGTTGTCAAGTAAAATCGTAAAAAAGTTCTGTTGAAAATAGAAATTTTATATTTTATTACTTGACATTTAATTCTATGCACAAGAAAAGGGTAAAAAATACAATAGTTTTATTTTTTATACCCTTTTTATTCATTATGAGAATGATACGTTACTTTTTTTACGATACTTCCAAACTAATTTGGGCTTAAGAGTCATAACTTTGCGTACAAAACAAAAATAAAATTCAAAAAATTCAAATTTTATTTGTCAATGTTATGATCGTGTCGATACCAGGTCTTAATTTTTTTGAAGTTTTCAAATAAAAGTTTTAATAAATATAATTTATTGTGACTTCGCAACAACAAATACATGGGGAATATAGTCAAAATTAAGAGTCACAGACTTTTCGTAGGAATAGGCAACATAAAATCAATTGTGTCTTTAATTTAAATAAAAAAAAAATTATATCTCGAACCGGGATAGTACCGGCGACCTTTCGTTTGTCAGCCCCTTTTCCTCTAGGCTAAACTCGATATGAATTTTTTTGTCAAATTTCAAATTTGAATTTCTTAAAGTTGAAAATTTGAATATTTTGTTTTTGAATAACAACAGAAAATCAATTGTGTCTTTCAATTTGAATCAATAAAAAAATTATTAAAAAAAAAGAATGCCTTGATTGAAGTTTGAACTTATATGGGCAAATCTGCGGTCTGGGCGATTCCATATAACTCGGGATTTAAACCATTTTAGTAACAATATATAATATTTCTGATGGTATAAGCATTTTCGAGGCAATGAATTTAATCAGGCGGACATCCTGAATTTTAATATTTATACTGTTAATGTGCTCTACTTAATTAAAAACTACCCTAATTTACCTTAATTTTGCTTGTAACTTTCAAAAGTTTTTCAACTCTTTTGGGTATAACTTTTTCAGCATAAGAGGAAATCGCCTGAAACCTTTGGTGGATAATAATTCTGATGTTAGAAAATCTCGCACTTGTTGAAAAAATAGGTGCCCTCAATTAGGAACAAATGGTAGATCTTTAAAATCTGTAACTCTGTTTTTTGAATAAAGAGTAATTTCAGAGTTTTTTAATTTTTGCGCTTTCAGCCTCAATGTAATTGAAAATTTTTTGATATCGACATATAAATGACAAATAAACAAAATAAATGAGGCCAAATTGATTAGTATGCCTTCAGAAATAAAGAAGATATGACAATAATAATCTCTTCATATCTATGCGTGAAGAACATAAAATTTTATATTTTTTGGAGTGCACATCAGCAGTTTGAGAAATAATTAGTTGCAGTCCAGCGTGTCGGTATGTACACACAGAGAACAAAATCGTTGTGACAACCGAATTTGTTGCCAACCGAATTTAGGTAGTTACATGTACTATCACATTATTCGGTTACAGCTGCCGACATTGGCAGTTATGTCTACCATATAAGAATAGCCTATTCAGTACATTCGACCGAATTTCTTTTACGATTCCAATCAAATTAAATAAAACACTATTTCCAAATTCAATATATTTTTTATTTATTTTGTATATACGAAAATATAGACAAAATAAATTTCTATTACAAAAACGAACAAATATATAATATTAACATTAAGAAATATTAAATAATATAGTATCTAAAAATATAAAAAAATTACCATGACAAATACAGAGCAGTTTTAACGGAAAACCTAGATTTTAAGATATGTACAGTTTTGATACTTTTTCCTTCTTGGATTCGTTTGTATACCTTTGATCTCTGAACTGGTTTTCCATTTACAAACGATATTCAATTCCTTTATTCGAATTTTCAAATTCTTTCAACTAAAGAAGACCAAGAACTTTTGTTAGAAGGAATTATACAATTGTTTGTAATTTTACTAACCTGAAGAACTACGATACGTTTTCTCCTTGTTCTTTATTTTTCTGCTTTTTTCTAGTTAATTTAGTTTAATTTGTTTATTTTTGCTTTTATTTTGCCACCAAAAAATTATTTTTTTTTATTTTTGGATTGACATTTTGTTAACATTGAATATTGAAAATCTTTTGTTACTACATATTGGCAGTGTTAAGTACTAATTTTAGTTTTTGTTACGGTTGGGACTACCGATTATAACCATAGATAATTTTTTGATTTAGCATTGGTTGATGTAACCGATTATAGAATTATTACAGCATACATTTAGTTATATTACGAAAACATTGATTATACGAATATTCTAACTGCTTTAATAAAGAAAATTATGTATTCGGTACTAAATTTGTTGCTAGACAATTGATTTTTCTTATTTTCAACCGAATTCTAACTAATTTGTTATCTGTGTGTATCAGTGCTAAATAGATCGTACTATTATTTTGGTATCCAGAGCCATTTTAGTAGAGTTTGCTCGAACTTGGGAATCCAAATGGAAATATTTTTTACATAGAAAAAATTTCATTGCAACATGTTAACTAAAATTTTTTGCTATCAACACGAACTTTTATTTTGCTTTTATTGTGTTATTTTTTATTAAAGTTTAATTTTTTTTATTTTAATTATTTGTTCGTTAAAAACTGAATATTTAAAAAATTTGTTGAAATATTATTAAAAAATATGAGAAAAAGTGAATTAAGAGAGTCATATTTTACAGTCAAAGTTTTCATTTGCTTTGCCTGACTTCACAAACAAAAATGAAGAACATAGGTTGAGCGAGGAAGAGAAGTGTAGAAGGCCACTGTTTCAAGCCAGAAATAAATGATGACCCTTTGAAATGGTGGCTGTATGAAATGCATTATTTTTTATTAATAATTGAATATATCAATAAAAACCATGGTTTTCCAACACTGACCCTAAAAACTCAATAATGATTTAAAACCCTTTCAAATGACTATAACCTAAAAATACCATTAACGAAATAACATAAAATATAATTAACCTTAAAAAAACTTTAACGAAATTATTTAATACACCATTAAACCTAAAATACCATAACGAAAAAATTTTAAATATCCTAGGGACTATCGTTAACCTTAAAATACCACTAATAGCTGGTTTCAATTATAAGATTTTCGGTATAATTTTGCTTTAGTACACATGCAAAACATACAGTGTACAAAAAAAAAAGTTGGGCACATTATATATGCACCCAGGAAAAAGATTAGTTGGAATTCGATCAGAACTATTAACTTGAATTTGCCAGGACGTTATTTTATTTGGAATTACCTATAAATGAGTGCTACACCGAAAATATTTTACTAGGTATTGAAAATAGGGAAAGCAAACTAAAAAACAATCGTTTTAACAAATTATTGGTATCTCCAATCAATTTTAAAATTAGTATCAGTTTAGTAATTCTATGCAGTAGAAGCAGCCATTTATTTAGTCAATATACAAGAAAATTGGTGTTATATATCACCTTTATTAAAAAAATTTCAATATTCGAAAGTGGTAACTATAAATACAGGTATCCTAATCAAATGTGACCTTAAATTCGAGTTTCTGTAGAACCAACCGAATTGTGGATTGTATTGATTACACACACAACTATTAATTGGTATTGATAAACAAAGTTTATACTATATTTGTTTTCCAAACTAAACATATAAATTCAAAATTAGACATTAAAACTAATAAGTTTTTGTGGTTTAGTGGGTGAGGAGTTGGCCTAGTACGCCAGATTTCCGGGTTCGAATCCCGGAAAAGATACAAATTTAAATGTTGTTTTTTTAATAAAAATAAATTATTCTTAAGTATAAAAAGTAAATATGGCTAAGAAAATTAAAAGTAGTTGTGGTGCAGTGGGTAAGAGTGTGGATTATTAATCAGAATGACCGGGTTCAATACCAGAGAGTTGAAAAAAAGTTTTTTTATTTCAATAAAATTTTGTGGAACATAATAATATGCATGTGGAATATAATATTGAATTAGTCAACCGAATATCGGCTTTCGCGACGAAAAATATAATTTAATATAAAGATAGTTGTCGTAACCGCACGAATTCGATTGGCAACAAATTCGGTGGCCACAACTGAGACTGTTTTCTGAGTGTACAGTAAAACTCGCTTAAGACGAACTCCTGGGGACTAGATTAATTAGTTCGTTCTAAGCGAGGTTCGTATTAACCGGAGTAAAATTTAATTAAAATGTTCTAATTATCCACAAAATATTTAAATTTCCTTGAAATAACTTTAAAAAATTTTTTCATTTGGTTTCCTAAATAAATTGTTTGCAGTATATTTAAGAAAAAATGTCTGTCTGTTCGATTTAAAATTTTTCAGAAAACAAAAAAAAAAAAAATATAAAAAAAATTGTCGAATTTTTTAAAGTTCGTATTAAAAGTGGAAAATTATATAGAAATTTATTTGTGGGAGCATCACAAACAGTTCGTTTTAACCGAGTGTTCGTCTTAAGCGAGTTCGTATTAACCGATGTTTTTTATATTGAAATTGTTGCCAAAACTTCGGGACTTCTAAATTAGTTCGTCTTATCCGAGTTATACTGCATATTAAAATGAAACGAGCTGTAATCAATATAAAAGACAAAAATCGAAAGAAGATATTGAGAAGCATAAAATGACTGTTAATTTTACGCAGGGGTATGGCATCACCAAAAAAACAAGTTATAGAAACATCGTTATCACTAGATGGCACTTTATTAAAAAACTGACAATTTTATTTTTATTTAAACTTAAATAATAACAAATAAAGTTTTGTTTTCCTATCTCTATAATAGTCTCTAATTTGACGGACAAAAAGAGTTGGCAACCCTTGTGTTAAAAACGTCAAAGTGATTGAGCTCCGTAAAGAATTTTTTTAATTTATTAATTATAAATATTTTATTCGTGTTTTTATACAAAAATTTGTAAACATTGTTGAAAACAAGCATCAAGCAATATAAACATTTTAAGACATGGCAACTAAAGGTCGCCGTAGTGTTCTAAATGCAAAAATAATTTGTGGGCAATGTAAAATGGAAGTTAAAGAAGAGAAAGAAGAAAACATTCAGTGTGACAAATGCGCCAAAATATTTCACTCTGTGTGCACAAAACTTGATAAACGTCAATATCAATATTTACTTTAATGATGTCAAAACCTAAGCTTAGACAATTGGAAGATACTAAAACTGTTTTTGTAAATGATTATTTGAGTAAAGAAACTCTAAGTTTGTTTAGTTATGCAAAATGTTTAAAATCAATTGGATATAATTCAGTTTATACGAGTGGAGCTAGAGTATTTGCAAGGAAAAGTGAAATTACAAAACCAAGGCTAATTAGATGTGAAGATGATGTAGATCAAATAATGGCTGAAGCTGCTACTTCAAAACCAAATCGCAGATCAAATAATCGAGCAACTGTTGTGTTAGATGACTCTGATGACGAAAATGGAAATGGTTCAGCATTTTTATCTCCAGTCTAAAATTTAAGTATTTAAACTTTTTTGTATTATTCTTATAAATATTTTTCTTTCTATGCTTAATAATCAATACTTTTCTTATTTTGAACACTATAAAAGATATTTAAAAAGCTTACATTTTTCATATTTAAACATTATTTCTGTAAATTTTCGAAGCATTTCGTCAATAGACAAATTTAATCAATTTAAAACATTAATTGCTAATTTTCCACAACTACCCAATATAATTGCGATTCAGGAGACATGGTTTCACTCAAACTTAGTTCAAATTTATCAGATTCCTGGATGCAATTATGTTCACTGTTGTAGAGATGATGGTTATAGAGGAACATCTGTGTTTGTACGAAATAACATCCAATATGCAGTAGAAGTCTGTGAGAGTAAACTTTTTTGTAATACAATTGTCTTATCACTGGAAAACATAAAAATAAATGCAAGACCGCTGAAAATTATATCTTTTTATCGATCTCAAAAATGTTGTTTAACTAGTTTTATCGATATTATTGAAAATTTAATGGATTTATATGGTCGTAGTTATTGTATTTTTGTTGGGGGTTCAAATATTGATTTCTTGGATAATATATCAGTTAGTCTGTTGAATTTACTGGAAAGTTATGATTTTAAAAATTGTCACACATTAATTACACGCCCTTTATCTGGTACATACATTGACAATGTCTACACAAATCTTCCTAATACACTTTATATTGACGCTATAGAATGTGAACTATCTAATCACAACATGATATCCTGTAAAGTTAAAAAGAACATACAAAATTATGAATACACTGAAGTTATTCGGAAATACTGTGACTATGACAAGTTTAAGGAATGTTTTTTAAATGATGATTCAATTCAGCAGACTGGTAATCCATCTGTTGACACTTCTAATTTGATAGAAGGTTTGTCAAAAGCAAATCTGAATTTTACGTTTGCAACAACAAGGAGAAAATTACTTAAAGATGAAATAGCACCTTGGATGAACGAAAACTTGCAAAATTTAATTTTACTAAAGAAAAATATCTTAAAACGAAGAAGAAGAAACCCAAATGATGTTGATGTTCAAAATAAGCTGAAACGGATCAGTAAAGTTATTAAAGTGGCATGTCGAGAATCTATGAATAATTATTATCATGAAAATATCAGTAATATTCAACAAGACCCCAAAAAATGTTGGAGGTTTTTAAACGAACATTTGGGAAGAAACGCTAAAACTCAAATTAAATTAAAGAATCCAAGTGGTGAGTTTATTACTGATGATGTTACAAAGTGTGAACTGCTCAATCAGTATTTTTTACAAATCCCTAAAACCATGAAGGAACAAATTCATTATTCATCTGCTGATTCGTGTAATGGACTTCGATCACTCAGATACAATAATGATACTTTTCATTTTAGTAACACAACAATTGATGAAATTTCTAACATAATATTGGCCCTTTCCACTAATAAGTCTTCTGGTCATGACAGTTTATCGCCAAGGATTTTTGTTAAATGTAATCGTGAAATTACGCCACATTTGCTGAATATTTTTCTTAGTATTATTGATAAATCTGAATATCTGAATATAAAAAGTAGACAACGGAAATGATAATTAAAAAAAAAAAAATTACACAATTTCTATATTTAAATTTTCAGCAAATAAATTAACTAAAGTAAAATTTCTCCACAAATTTTTTAAGTTTTTTTCAGTTTACTAATATTCAGCGAAAAGTTTAGTGATTTTAGCAAGGATTTTTTTCTTTTGCAATCGACTAAGTGTTAGCAAAGTTTTTGCTTAGATTACTATTTTTTTTGGTAAAAATCAGCTCGCTGATTTTCAGCAACACCTTTTGCGGACATTACCAACTTTTTTGCAAGCACGCTCCTGACTAAAAATTTGCTGACACAGCAACATTTTTTGCTGACTTTACTGACTTTTTTTTTGAGTGTACAAATGAATATTGTTAATTTTAAATTAAATGAAAATTAAATTGTTGTACATTAGTTACTTTTTATTTTGATCATATAAAAAGCCAACTCGCCTCAATAATGTCATAGGACGCTGAGGCAAAACAAACTGTGAAACAAAAATTTGTAAATAAACTAATATCATACAAAAAAAAATAAAAAATGTGCTTATGTTGCTTTAAAATAAATTCAAATAACATGGTTGTTCATTTTATTTTATATAGTGTCCAACTTTTTTTTTTTTTTGTTTACTGTATAAGTTGGGTTGCAAAATCACAACGAATGGCTGGTTCACATTACAAGATTTTCGGAAAGATTTTACAACCAAGCCCATGTGTTTTGCATGTGTACTAAAGCAAAATCATGCCGACAATCGTACAATGTAAACTAGCCATAATGAAATAACTTAAAAATCCTTAAAATAACCAAACGAAATAACTTTAAATACCGTTAACCCTAAAACAACTTAACTAAATAACTTATTATACCGGATAGCCTTAAAATATCCTAACGAAATATTTATGAAATAATATTATCCATTATCACTAACCTAATGAATCGGTTGCCAACCCTGATAAAAACCCATAATTCATGTAAAAAAATCTAGCACCTTTTCTAGCACTTTTTATTTTGAATCTAGCACTTTCTAGCACTTTTTTTCGACGATCTAGCACCTTTTCGCATTTGCCTTATGGCAACACTGGTCTTGAAATATCATTTAACCTTCCTATACCCGCGCGTTGGTCTGTGAGACCGATAAAATACTTTTTTATTTTAACGTTCCTCAACGAGTATCACATCACTTCCAGACACTACATGTTAAATTTTTTAGAAACAACTATGCTCTTGCCGATCCTTTTAGTAGAATTTGCTGCGATTATAATAACCTATATCAATTTATTGACTTTTTTCTAAAAGCTGATGTAATTAAACATAATATCCCAACAAACATTTACTATTGAAACCGAATATATATAGATTTGATAACAAACTTAATTCTCAAACGTTACCTTTGAGAATAGAGTTGAGAATTTTTATTCTCAATTCGAGAATCATGCCTTTCTCCATAAAAACGGCAGTTAGAGGTCTAGCGTAGTTCTCAAATCATTTTAGAGTCGAAAATTATGCTTTATAATAACACAAAATCCAAATATTTTTCAAATCTACCTCTAACTTAATTTTTTATTTTTATTAATATTATTTCTATAATAGAGAAATACTGTATATAAAAACTTGAGAATTATATAAATATATCAAATCGTCCTCCAATATAACAAATAAAGTTCTTTTTTCACATTTTTTTTTTATTTTTTACACTTAAAAAAAATTTATATTTTTATAGAATGACATTAAGAAAAAAATATTAACAAAATTAAACAACACAAAATTTCATATAAACTTAATAATCCCGGATGTTGAAATGGTTGTCGGCCATGTTAAGATACCTTAAAATAAAAGAATGATTTATTGTAAATAAGATAATTTTTTTTAATATTATGCATTCAGGGGTATTCTGAAAATCGAATAAAATTATTCGTTTTTGTGCAACAACAATACATAGTTTTTTAGGAAAACGAATAATTTTATATTTTTTCGTTTTTCGGAAGAAATCCTTTTCCGTAGATCGTTTGGCATGGAATGGTGATATGACCCAAGAATTTGTAGTGACAGGTTTCTTCCAATTTTTTCCTAAAAGATAAAGTAACGGGGATTATTAGTCAGTTGAAGCTAGCAAGTATTTTATGATAAAGTGGTTATAACGCAGACAGAAAGTAAAAGTTAAAATTAAGCATTTCAAGAGAAATGTCTTTCTTAATGGATTGGCCACCCCAATCGCTACGGTAAAGTACTTTTCTTTCTAAAGTCCAAACTAAGTTTTTATGTCTAATATCTCTAACCATCATCTTTTGTTTTAATCATTGTTGGTAATCAAAATAATGCGGTTATCTATAAGGGTAAGGCTATTTTAGATTATTTCGATAACAGTATTTTAAGGGCAACGTTATGTCATTTATTTCGATACCGGTATCTTAAGGATAACGGTATTTTAGTTTTTTAGGCCAGGGTATTTTAAGATAATAGTATTCCGATTATTTCAGGATACGGTATTTTAAGAATAGCGGTACTTTAAAGATATCGAAAAATTAACCAAATCTAATCAGATCTGTTGGAAGTCGGTCAGCTTCACATAGTTCACATGACACGTTGGTGTAGTGGGGAACGAAATGGCTAATGAGTGTACGAGGAATGGCTCTGGGTCAGTCGCCGGCCCGTTGCAGACGGATGTCCTGACCGATTGTTCGAAGACACTTCGTGATTTTGGTAACCAGACAATCAGTATGCTTATAGGAATTCTTACGGGCGGCTGCGCGGTAACCCTAATAGTTGTGCGCTGGGGTCACTCCCGTGCTTATTACTGTAGGGGCTGTAGGGACCAGGAGGAGAGGGATAGAGTACAGCATCTGCTTAGTGATTGTCCGCGACTGAAGGGGCGGAGACTCAGATATTTGGAAAGCAAGTTCTTTGAAGACCTGAATAGTCTGTACGATGTTCTTCTGTCTGTTCTCACGGACTTTTTGAGAGGATCGGGGAGTTCTTGGTTTTTTTTCTCACGGGCATCCATACAACCTAATGTAAGCCCAATTCAATAGGGTTTGCCCCGACTCAGTACAACCTTATATACCAATTGGCGTCAAATTATCTTTATAAATACTACCTGTAATTTGGTCGCAAGATTACATGAACGGATATCGCTGAAGGTGGGCTAGGTTCATAATTTTTGGTAGTCAAGAAATTTTTAAATACGACATGAATTTTGTTCGCGATGTCCAACTTAGATGCAATAAATTACAATAAAAATACTACAACATCTATCTCATTTTTTTTTTTGGAGAGAATGAAAAAAGTATCGCTTAAAAATGCTCAGTTTAAATCATATCTTACCTGAACAATTCAAAGCACAATCTTGATAAACTTTTAAGTTGCCGCTATTTGATTAATTTACTGTAAGTATTGAGATCTGTAAAATTTTGATGAAATAAGTTGATTTTTTGTGTTCACCCTTATCATATTATATTAGTTACCTTCTTAGTTCCTTTTGAATTTTAACATATATAAAACGCGTTGCCTCTTCTGTAAACTTAGTTATTTCTAAGCGTATTTACGTGTTATTCTCAAAATTTTACAATCTATATTTTCTTTAATGACATTTTTTTGTCATTTGAGATACATTATACAAACAAATTTTTCTCAAATCATTATCGAATATAGAAAAATACTCCACAAATACTTGAAATAAATAATATTTCCTATTGTGAAAATAATTTTTCTAAAAATTTAAAGAACTTGTTTTCAATTTGAAAATGATTTGATATAAATGATAAATCTCAAACCTATGCTTTTAAATAGAAAAACACTAGAGAAAAATACAGAAGTTTATATAGAAATTTTAAAGATTTTACAAGTGTATTTCTCAAATCGTTTTCAAATATTAATCAATATAAAATTATGGACTCAATTTTATTTATTGAGACAGATTTAAAATATACGCTTGATATACAATGTAAATCTCAAAATTTCTCTAAGGCTTGAACTGGTGTTTGTTGGGATAATTCTATTTCTAAACACGTAACCTTTTGTGATTTATATTAACTTCCCAGCAAAAACTTTCGTTACCAAGTAATGAGTTTTAGGTATTGAAACCTTAAGTGTTCACTAGTTACCTTTTAATTACTAAACTACTTATTTTAACATGGTGATGTCATTGGAGGAAAGTCATTACACTGATGTTACCTTTACCTATAAGTAGTTTATCAACTGTTCTATAAATAGATGTTGAATATAAATTTAAAAAAGTATAAAAATTTAAAAACTAATAGGAGCTGACACGAATTGATCAGCGTACCTCACGGGTGTTAGGCAAACACTATAACCATTACATTACGACATCTCTATGGTTTTTAATGCTTAACGTATGTACACATTTATTGTGGCAGCAGTTATACATGTTTATTTTTCACAAAACTTGTTGTTATTAAATACTGCTAAATGAACATCAACATTTCTATAAATAGATGTTTAATATAAATTACAAAAAAAAAAAAAAAAAACAATGGAAGCAGACACGAATTGATCAGCGAATCTTATGTCTGTCAGGCAAAAATGCTAATCACTAGGCTACGCCATAGTTATGAATTGTATTGTGAATTAGTAATGTGTGGGGTATAATTATGGGTAACTCATTACCTTCAGTTTAAAAGTAATTCAAAGGGTAAGGAGATATGAGATCTAAGTAATGCATGTAGTAATGACCAGTCATTACCAAGTTTTTGCTGGGTTATGTAATAAATATATTTTATATAATAGTAAGGATTTAAATCTATTGACTAAAAATAAATAAATAAATAAGGCTGTTTGGTAAAAGACTGAAAGTCGATAAAATTACTGAAAATAAAGTTATATCATTGTATAATTTTTTTCATTATATCTTTAAGTTTAAAAAAAAATATTATCTATGTAGATTGTGTAGGAACAACTAAGAAACAGCTTTTCAAACCTTCTGTCTGTGAGACCGGGCGTGGGTATAGGTGTTACAAAAATTGGCGCGGGTATAGGAAGGTTAAGATGAATCCTTCAGCCCTTTAGTATTTACACTGAGTTTAAAGCTCATAAATTGTGATTTTAATCTTTTTATTATCTTTTTCGTTTACACCATCAATTTTGACGTTCATGAAGATTATACATAATTGTTTAAGAGTAGAGATACAAACTTGCGGCTGCGGCTGCGGATTTCGCTGCGGTGAGAAAAAAACAAATTAAATGACTGCGGCTGCGGTGACGGTTGTTTTTATACATACATTCACACTTTCTGTGTGTACATTTAGTGTATGTGTGGCGAGCACCAAAGATGGAAAATGAGGTTTTTGTTTCAATATATAAAAATTTTTAATTTTTTATATTTTTTTTTCATTTTAACTTCGACAAATATCATTAAATTAAAATGATAGGCTAAATGAGTTCGAAACTAGTAATAAACACGAAAAACAATGATTTTTCAAAATAAAAGTTCAATCGTTTCAACTGTTCATCTCTGAACATCATCAAATATCGGGTTTAGTTTTTGAAAATATGGGAACACTGTAGTGAGAGTGAGAATGAAAATAGAGAAAACGCATAGAAATTAAATCAGTGGTCGGCACAAAGAGAGAATGTGAATGTATTGTGTTTCTTCACTGTGAGAAATTAGTTTATCATTTTTAAATTTATATTTGTATATTAAGAACATGAATTAATGAAGAAATGTGATAATGAATGCATGAATGAATTAAAGAAATAAAAAAAAATAATTTATATTAATTTAATTTTTTTAAATAATTCATAATAAATTTTATTATACACATTATTTAAAAAAATATGTATTTTTATGTATATAAATTATTTATTAATGAGTGTTATTTTTGTTCGGTTTAAGATCAAATATTACAAATTCTAAATAGAATTTACAATGATGCGGTGTCACTTGAAAATGCATTAATTGTCAACCATTGGTTCTAGTTTTTTTCATAAGTTTTTCTCTATTGGTTGTAAAATAAAAATTGTAAATTCTATTTAGAATTTGTAATATTTGATCTTAAACCGAACAAAAATAACACTCATTGTAAAAATCTTCAGATCAACTAAAAATCTACAATAAAATACCCACAGACAAGGTACAGTCCAAATTGTTAAATAATATCCCTTAATTGCAACATGTTAAGCAGGGAAGACACGATACAACTAGTTGTACAACTTGTTGTCGGATCGAAAAATAATTTTGAAATACACGGTCAGACAAGTTCTACAACATGCCATTTGAAAAAGTATTTTGAAGGAGACGCATGTGTTTTGGAGCGGAATAAAATAAAAAACGTTATGTCAACTTTTAAAAAACGTTATGAATAATCAGACCACATAAAATCGCTAAAAAGGAGTAAATAGAAATTATGCAATTAAATATATTTTTTAACCCATTTGTGCCATCGGGCAACCAAAATGTTTAAAATCGAACTTTACTTTGTATTTTAGTTACCAAATTTAAAAAAAAATTTTTGTACAAATTTTAAATAATTCAATTTTTGTAAACATTCATCACATAGCAATTTAAAAATTTATTAAATTCTTATTTTTTTTTTAACTATCAATTTATAAAAATGTTGTATATTTCTTAAAAACCCGCTAACACAAATAGTGCACTTTTTCAGATAGACAAAAATCGCTGTATTGGCAACACTATTGTGCCTGACGGACTTATCAATACACCAGCGGACATGTCTGCGGACCAACAGAAAAATCAAAAATTTTTGATTTTTGTTCGACATGTCCGTACGACCATACGACAGCCCAAGACACGATGAAAATTGTGCTTACGACCAACTAGTTGTACAACTAGTTGTATCGTGTCTTCCCTGCTTTAGTATTTATACGGCATGTTATGTTAAGCTGCCTACACACTAGGGAACATACTTGAAAAAAGAGAGCATTTTTTGTGAATGTGTGAGTGCGTTTGTGTGTGTGTGCGTGTTGAGAGCGTGCATTTCGTGTTTACAAAATTTTTTGATATTTTTTGTTCCCTCAACCATGTTCCCTAGTGTGTAGGCAGCTTTAGGATGTTATACACAAAAATAAACAACCGTATAAAAGTTTCTTTGCTTTAAGCTGCCTACACACTAGGGAACATGGTTGAGGGAACAAAAAATATCAAAAAATTTTGTAAACACGAAATGCACGCTCTCAACACGCACACACACACAAAAGCACTCACACATTCACAAAAAATGCTCTCTTTTTTTAAGTATGTTCCCTAGTGTGTAGGCAGCTTAAGTTCTAATTTCTATAAATACATAGAATTAAAAGTTTGAATGTTAAAAAGCACGAATCATTGCCTTACATATTGAAGGAACTTCAATAAATAAGCACAACTACAACATAGGGAAAAACAATAGCTTTGTTAAAGACATGTGGTTTTCGTTAGTTGTAATAATGAAAAATGGATAAGTAAAAATGTTTGAATTTACATCTCAAAATGCATTTCTTTGAAATTTAACATATATATACAAAAAACTAAAATCTACATTATAGCCTAGAGAGGACCCCATAAAGACAATCTGATAGTAATGCTCATTGTAAAAATCTTCAGATCAACTAAAAATCTACAATAAATTATTTATTCTTAAAAAGTATTCCATTAGTTAGTAAATTTTAATGAACTAAAGAAATAAAAATAATTCATAATAAATTTCCTGTTCTTGTAAAATTTTAAGAGTGTAATATTTTTCTAAAATTTCTTAAACAAAGCGACGTCATCCTGCTTTGTTGAAAGCTACCATGCTACTAAATAAATTTTGCGCTCTTAGTTGATAGTTTTGTTGCCATTCGTGTTGTGTACGTGTGAAAAGCCGATTATGATCGGCCACTGATGGCTATGGATGCCGACCACTGAATTAAATTAAGATTTATTTTAGTAGGTTTGAGGTTAAGAAGAAGAATAAACCTTCTTCAAAAGTTATAAACACATTAAATTTGCAAATCAGACTAGATCTAGTTTCTGCCTTTTTATGGACAGGCTTCATCAGTTATCTTCCATTAAATTGTATTATTGTTTATATTTTTATTGTCAGATTGTCTCTATATGAATAATTTCAGAAGTTATCAAACAGTCATATACAAATATTCTACTTCAGATTTTCTCTGTTTATCTTCTTATTCCCTCCGTGTCACCTTTTCATAAATATTGCCACATTGACGTATGGTTTGTACGTACAAGTGCAGACAATTTGTGTATATTGGAGACGCACAGCCAACAGGGCATTTTTATTTTTTTATAGTAAAGTGTTGTTTTTTCAAACGTGTCGTATAGACCAAATACAATTAATATTGTCATTAATATGTATTTTTATTAATTCTAATTTAGTAGGTTTGAGGTTAAGAAGAAGAATAAACCTTCCTCAAAAGTTATAAACACATTAAATTTGCAAATCAGACTAGATCTAGTTTCTGCCTTTTTATGGACAGGCTTCATCAGTTATCTTCCATTAAATTGTATTATTGTTTATATTTTTATTGTCAGATTGTCTCTATATGAATAATTTCAGAAGTGATCAAACAGACATATACAAACATTCTACTTCAGATTTTCTCTGTTTATCTTCTTATTTCCTCCGTGTCACCTTTTCACAAATATTGCCACATTGACGTATGGTTTGTACGTACAAGTGCAGGCAATTTGTGTATATTGGAGACGGACAGCCAACAGGTTTTAATTAAGAGAGAATCCGCAGTGCGTTTTTAATTGTCAAAACTCCATATAAAAAAAATAAACGCAGAACAAACCGCAAGGTTGTATCTCTACATTAAAGATTATATTTGACACTAATAAAACAATTTAGCTTTTGTTTGCTTTAAACGGTGTTTTTAATTTTATATACAAATCTGCTAGTATACTAAAAAAAAAAGTTAGTATAAAAATTAGTAAAACGGTTTCCAATTTTATTATACTAGTATTATACTAATTTTTAGTATAAAGTTGTTTTTTAGTAAAATAATTTGGTATTCTCATTTTACAAATTACAGAATTTTTTACTAATTTGAGTTGCTAAATCTACAAATTTAATTTTACTAAATTTTGAAACCCAATTAGCTAAAATTAACAAAAAAAAATTACTAATCTTTTTTATTTTGGAAGTTTAATTTTTTTTTTTTATATACACAACCTGATAGAAATTTTTGTTGCAATATGATTACCGGAAAGACCAAGTTGTTTTTAAGCGTTTTTTTCCATTTATAATAAAAATAGATTTGTTCTCTAATTTTTTTTTTGTTGGTTTTTAATGTTTATATTTCCACGTTTTTTTTGGTTTTTCGAATATTTCTTTGCTATAAATACAATTAGTTTTGCAATTTTTTCAATATGTATTTTTATCATCCATATTCGTACAGTCGGTGAAAAAAAGACTTATCGTGTTGATGAAACTGCTTCATAATCGTTCATCGGCAATAAATATGACGAAGCGTTTCATAAAGCGGATGATGTTTTTTATACGAAAATTGATGCCAAAACGTCTTTCAAATTAGTTCGTATTAACCGATAATTCGGCTTAACCAAGTTTAGCTTAAAATAATTTTACTGTAAATGGTACAATTGTTTTCTATTCTAAAGCTGCCTACACACGAAGGAACATTCGTCACAAAATGCCCTTCGTGTATAGCGACCTATAGAAAATCAAGCATGCTGTACAGCATGCTGGACGGCTGTATCAATTTGATCATGTAGTGTCTAATTTGACAGCTTGTCAAACATGTTGGACGAAAAACAAAATTTTTTTAATTTTTCGGCAGGTTTGACAAACACGCTTTACAGTGTAATAGAAAAATTCATCAAACATTAGGGAATTTTACATTTTTAATTAGTTTTTTGTAACAAAAAAAGGGATAACGTTAATAAATAAACTAAAAATGCAAATACAGAAAAAAACAAATTAAATTCAAAAAAAAATTAATAAAAAAAATTTCGTCATTATCATCCGCTGTGTTGATTTTGTGTGTTTTGAAGGTACATTTTACAGCATGCTTGACCGTGTTTTCCAAAAACCATTTTTTGTTTGTCAAACAAGCTGGACAGCATGCTTATCGTATAAAGTCCGCTTATGTCAGCGGATGATAATGACGAAATTATTTTTATTATTTTTTTTCTTGGAATTTCATTTTTGAATTTCTGTTTTTGCATTTTTTTTTAGTTTATTTATTAACGTTATCCCTTTCTTGTCACAAAATAACTTAATAACAAGCGGGCTAAAGCCCGCTCGATGGTTTGTATAAGTCCCCAGGTGACTGGGAACTTATACAAACCGAAGATTAAATTCGGCTGGGCCGAGTCTTTAGATACCCTCCATCCTGGTGTTTTTATTCGGGGATTCTACTAAGTACAAACAAGTATGAATTATTACCCATTTTGTATTCGGTCAATCCACTATGCAACAAATGTGTATGATTTTTTCCACCACTACAAGTACATATTTCAGTTTAATCTTGTTTAATCTCAGTGCTGCCACAAGCAAGATTCAAAATTCCCAAAAGTGTAGACAAAATTACCCAAAAAATGTGAAATTATAAATGACTTCAATTAACATATTATTACAATTTGAACTAACTCCGAAAAAAGGTAATAACCCCATCAGTAAACTTAAAAAAAAAGTGATTTGGCCATTTCAATTGTCCCATCGTTCTGGGCGTTATATTATTACAAAGAAATAATATAACGCAGCATTTATGATGAACTTTTGAGTCTTATATGAATCTTCATAAAATTTAGAGAAAAAATTAACTTTAGAACAAAACACTTAAAAAGCTTGTAAATAAGAGTCAGTTATGATCACATGTGAACGATTTAAAAATAATCTTATTTTAGAGTCTTTCAAAAATTAAGTTTTATTTGCGTTTTTAAATACACACAAAAAAATCTTTGGCAAGCAATTAGGAGCACTTCAACTAAAATAATGTTTTTGTGGCATACACAATATAATAAATTATTCGATAAAACTTTATTAGTTGAAATTTGCTTAATTACTTGGTAACGATTTTTTTGTGTACGTTAATAGCTTATTTGTATAACGAAAGAATTTCAAAGCATGTAAAGATTAATACACTTTCCTGATGTATCGGTTTAATTCGTGTTTGATCAGTCGCTGTGAATGAATTCATTAACTCGTATGAATAAAAAATAGCTATTGGAATTTTTATGCAAACTTAACAATTAGATGTTAAGTCATTCATAAGCCTAAAGTAATTACATACATTGAGGCAGGGTTGGTAGGCTCTATCGCTAAAATACTGTTATAGATTCAAATATCGATACATTTAAAATACCAGTACCGAAATTAATCAAATACCATTATCCTTACAACACCATTATTTTTTAGTTTAAAATTTTTGTAATTCCACGTCGTAATTGTGAATTTTACATACACTTAGTTAATAAATTTATTTTACTTTACTTTGTTTTTTCATAAAAAAAATTTGCGGAATGCACCGAAATACCGCTTATCTTAAAATATCATTATCGAAATAATTGCAATACAGTTAACCTTAAAATACCGTTATCGAAATACAATTATCCTTAAAATACCGTAACCGAAATAATCTATGATAGCGTTACTTACCCTCACCGATAATCGCACCGTTTCTGCTACCACCAATGCTTTGAAGTAATTGCTAAGTTGTATTCATAGACCCACTATCTATTGGCTAGTTTATGATTTAAATTCTTTTTTTACGTATATATATTTTTTTTATTTACAAATTTGATAACTTTCTCAATTCATTCATTTGAATTGAAATTTAAGTGAAAAACTAAACAATTTAATAATTGCTGTCCTCCATGCCGTACCCATAAAGTGGCAACACTGCTTATGTTATTCATATAGATGTGTGCAGACCTTTAAAAATATAATTCCTTAATTCGTATTTTAAATCTCAATTTTGCAATAAGTTGATCTCAGTGAATTTTTTTGTTTACCCCGATGTAGTACTTTTTAAGCTGTTAAAAAAAAAAATCCGCGGAAAGACCTCTGTAGGGAGTTTATTTCTGTGAAAAGTTTGGAAATGGACTTAGCTACATATATCTAAGTCATTTATAGTCAGATTGGAACAATATATATATATATATCATTGAAAGATAGTAAAAATATCTTATGGACGACATTTTTTTTTGTTTGTTTACCAATTACCGGCGAATGAGATTTATTTTTAAGATTTTTTAAAATAAACCGTTTTTATAAAAACCACCGTATACTACCACATAATTTTTTACTTATTAATATATTCTCAAGATTAAAAACTTTTAAGATGTAGTTCAAATTTTATCACTTCAAACACCGAAGATATTAGAAGTCAAGCCTATCTATATATCAAATAAAAGCTTTTCGTCTTGATAACATTCTAATAAGCACAATTTTTGTTCTTATATAGGATTTTTATGGAATAAAAACATTAAAAAAACAAAATAATTAAAATTCCTACGCCGACTCATAATGGGTCAACAAAAAAATGCTATCCTAAAGATATTTTTATTACCTTTCCAATGGTCTACATATTGTTCTTCGGGCCCCCAAAAGAGAGTTATATCAGTAGTAAAAATTTAGAATCAATCGGTGAGATGCCTCTAAAGCCAACATAAATCCAAATTATTCAATCGAATCAAAATTGAATCAACACAAATAGGAACAAATCTTATCAAACTTTATTCAATGTCCAATCATTGATTTAAAGGCATTATGAATTATTCAGTAATTTATAAAATGAATCCAATTTTATGCATATAAATTCAAAAAAAGAATTATCTCTTTCAAAGTCTGGGTGTGTATGTATGTATTTTTTTCTTATTCAGTAAAAACAACAACACACAGTTAATATATTTTTTCATGTTAATATGGAAAATTCTAGAGGTTGTTTTACATTTTCATTCATAACTTTTAAACGTCTGGACTAAATATGCCCATTTCCAATACCAAACTGCTTAAGAAATTGGACAAAAATTTGGACTAAAAATTAACATCCTAGCACAACTATTTTGAGCGTGATCGTGATTTCAACAGACAGACAGACGGACACGGCTATTATATTTTCTTATATAGGTTTTAAAAAAAAAAACAAAAAAATTTAAATTCCTACGCCGAATCATAATGGGTCAACAAAAAAATGCTATCCTAAAGATATTTTTATTACCTTTCCAATGGTGTACATATTGTTCCAACCCTATTATAAATGAAGAAAATATAGTTAAGTTCATTTTTAAACTTTAAACCGAAGTAACTCCCCATACAGGCTTTTCGCTGAAAAAAAAATTTCTTCGGGCCCCCAAAAGAGAGTTATATCCGTAGTAAAAATTTAGAATCATACATGGGACTAATTAATTAGGTAGACTAATTAATTGATGATTTCATTACCATTGCATTGATATCAATTGTAATGAAATTATTTTCATTACCATTTTTTTAATTAATTGTAATGATTCTAAAATTTAATTTCATTGATTAATGACAATGATTTTAAATTTCATTACCATTGATAATGAATAAATTAAAAAAAATAATTGCCATTGACAGAAAAACGTAAAAATGGAGTAAAACTCGCTGAAATCGAAGATGGAATATTCTCATTCAGGCTCATGGTCATTTGAAATTAAATATTACTTTCCATTCCATTGTTATTTGTATCCAGGTAAAGTTTAACGGAATGGGATGGATCCTCCTTAAAAAATTATGTTTTATAACTTCCCCGGCCAAACCAGTTGTTCGTTTTCATTTGTCTGACTTTTTTGGTAAACAAATGGTTTTTAATCAATTGTAATTAGTTTTTTTATGCATTAGTGTTATTTCATTACCATTAGTAATGGTTTTTCTAATGAAAAATATTTCATTACCATTAAATGGTAATGCAATTTTTTTCATTGTCATTAGTATGAACTAATGGTAATGAAATTTCAATGGTAATGAAAAATTCCCATGTATGATTTAAAGGCATTATGAATTATTCAGTAACTTATAAAATGAATCCAATTTTATGCATATAAATTCAAAAAAAGAATTAACTCTTTCAAGGTCTGGGTGTGTATGTTTGTATTTTTTTCTTATTCAGTAACAACAACAACACACAGTTAATATATTTTTCATGTTAATATGGAAAATTCTAGAGGTGCTTCTACATTTTCTTTCATAACTTTTAAACGTCTGGACCAAATATGCCCATTTCCAATAGCAAACTGCTTAAGAAATTGGACCAAAATTTTGACTAAAAATTAACAACCTAGCACAACTATTTTGAGCGTGATCGTGATTTCAACAGACAGACAGACGGACACGGCTATATCGGTTTCGCTATTGATAACGATCAGGAATATATATTTTTTTTATGTCCCAGATTTTTTTTTCGATGAGTTACAAACGGAATGACAAAATGATATATACCCTCCTGCACAGTGGGATGGAGGGTATAAAAATGTAATTTTTTTTCTTTCCAAATATGGCTATTTTTTTGCGGATTTCTAAAGTCTCACCATGAAAAGTTTATTTTTTCTCAATGGGTTAACTAATCGGTCTTATTTTTGGTACTAGTGAAAGATATTTCTATAACTCTATATTTGACATGAATTTTTTTGAGTTAATATAAAAAAAACTAAAACTTTGAGCCTCAATAACTTTTTTGTTTGATGGGTTAAGAGGTCGAGCTATGTCTTGAATGAAAGGTGTAAGTGTAATAAACTAATAAGTACAAATTATATTGTTATATACGCAATCTTATGAAATAAAACCCCTTTTTGTTAATATGAACCTTCTAAAAATTAAAAAAAATTTAACTGGCCCGCAATGGGTAAATTGGTATACAAATTTTTAATGCCATATGAAGGATATTTTAAATACCTTTCTAATGGTGTGCGCACTGTCCAAATCCGACCACAAATAACGGAGTTATAAGCATGTCCAACTTCGAACCGAAATAACTTCCGAGATAGGTCCCACCGACACAAAAAAAAGTTGTTGTGGAATCCCAATAAAAAGTTTTACCTGTAGTAAAAATTTGACCCGATCGGAGCTGTGCCACTAAACTCAACTTTAACCGAAAAACATTTAATTCTATAATAAAATTAATAAGAAAGGGATACAAATATTCTATGACTAAAAAAAAATAACAAAATGAACGATTGAACGAAAAGAACGAATAATTGTGAACATGCGCGGTTCCAGCAATTAATATAAGGGGAAAAATCATACGCCTCAGTGGCCGACTCAATGTATTTGTCTACTGAGGCGTATGATTTTTCCCCTTATATTAATTGCTGGAACCGCGCATGTTCACAATTATTCGTTCTTTTCGTTCAATCATACGCCTCAGTAGACAAATTCATTGAGTCGGCCACTGAGGCGTATGATTTTTCCTCTTATATTAATTGCTGGAACCGCACATGATGGTGAACGATGTCATATCGTTCAATGAACTGAACCGTTCAAATGAACTAGTGCGTTCATGAACGACACAACTCTAAACACGAGGTTTTTCTAACAAAAACATTCGGTAGTGTTTTGATAGTTAAAAAAATAAAGTGCACTCTAATAAATTTTTGTTTAATTTTACCCTATTTATAGTAGGTAACTTTTTACCTACTATAATGTCAGTAAAATCACTCCATGTGTGTAATTTAAAAAATATAAGGACATTGTGTGTATTACTTGTACACACAATGTGTGTAAATTTATGTGCTTAAACACGTAAATTTATGAAAGTAAATGCTTAAAATTGCATATTTAAATGCTTGAAAATATAAAATAAGTGCATACTAATGCATGCAAATTATAAATAAAAAATGCACATTTAACACTTGTGTTTTAAAATTTTGGTTTTTATTAATACGTAGAATACACATAACATACTAATACAGTTTGAAACAAATTTTTAAAAGCTTAAAATATATTTTCGTACTTATATAAAAGGTCCTCGAGATCTAGCGAGGGAACTCTCACCCAAGTGAGAAGTCCGATTTCAATTAAATTTGAAAGAGACAAAATTAACCGAATCGTAAGTTTAATGGGTAAAAATGGGGTTACAAATTGGTGAGTCTTTCGTTTTAATTTTTCTTTTGCACGTATTCCAAAACAATAGTAGGTTTATGGGTATCAAATTAAAGGCAATTATACGTTCTAATTGAGAATGAAAGTTATTAAGGAAGTTTTAAATGATTTTGTACCCAATTTTTTGACCCTCGGAACACGAGATTTTATCGAAAAGAAAACAGACGGGTCGGTTAATTTTATCTATTCTCTCGCAACTGTTAAAATCTAAGGACCAATAGAAAATATATTGAAAATACGATTTTTGAACGCCAAAAAATTCGAACTAATTGACTTTGTAAAATTAAAGGAGTATCGTTTTACGCTAGACATTTACTATCAAATTGATAAAAAAAAACATCGAGATCGAAGATATTTACATTAAGGTGACAGCATTTTGTGTTTCTTGGATATTCGGCTATCTTCGGACAGAATTTGTTGATACTATGCCTGAGATGTCTATGCTGAAAATTGCAACAAATCGGGCAGCGCACCGCGATCGAAATTATATTAATTTCGGCATGTTGAACACAAATATGCAAAATATAAATCAGATAAAGGGTTTTCGAGACATCTTTAATTACATCCAATTTTAGCTCGATTTTAGTTATTTACGTTTTAAATCGACTTTAAGCAATCTTTTTAGGAATACCACAATACTATTTGAATTTTGATTTTTTTTTGCACAAACGTATTCAGTATGCAAATATTAATACTAATCGCTTTCACCCGACAATAGATACGTTCTCTCGCGCTAGATATCCGCATTCGGAAAAGTTCCTTAAATATTGTTTGTGGTTTAAATTCCTTCAATTTCTCGGTTTAGATTCTCAGATTAGGCTGCGTTCTTTGGAAGGATCTGTATGCCTCCTATCATCTTTGCGTTAACATTTTGAAATATCTGTAGATACATATCAAGAATCTGCAAAGAATGCACAAATTGTTGTTAATTCGTTTAATTTAAATATTGCACTACATATTTCAGTTCTTCCCCGTTAACTAAATTTCAAGTACTCACCTATAATACATAGATTATTTTCTTCCTGATTAGCCCAATCTAAATTTCCGCTTTAATTGATATTTTCTTTTAAAATAATATGTTTTTTCATTTGGAATTAAATGTTTGCTAGTTTTATTTTTTCTATTTATATTTTGACATATCTAATTTTATCGTTTTAAGTACGTATGACTACGCATTTTGTGCTTAATATAAAAACTTAGACACAATGTGTGTAAATATAAAATGCAAATGTATAAAATTTTGGAAATTACTATATAATGTATGTATATTTCTTGAAATAGTGCGTAAGAAAGTTTTTCAGACATTTTGTGTCTAAATTTGGGCATTTTGTGTAACTTTACGTAAAAATTCACATGATTTATAGAAGTAAAATTACATCCATTTTTAGAGTGTGAATTAAAATAATAACTTGTAAAAATCAATAACAATGGTACCTATTGGACCAGTACATGGTTGTCATCCTGGGATACATGCTCCACAACCTATGCCCACCGCACCCAGTGGTTCTAATACTCTTCAAACATCATCTTCGACCGGAACAACATCCTCATCTTCAAATAAATCGTCTTTATCCGTAAAACCCAATTATACTTTAAAGTTTACTTTGGCTGGTCATACCAAGGCAGTATTAGCTGTTTTCACCCAATGGGGAATGGTTGGCGAGTTCATGTGAGTACCAGAAGTGGCAAAAGAAATAATTTCGAAATTTTATGAATTGACCTGTCTCTGCGATTCATTTCAATCGTGATGGTTCGTTAGTTGTCTCTTCTAGCTATGATGGCTGATATCGTATTTGGGATACAGCCAGTGGTCTGTGTTTGAAGACTTTAATAGATGATGACAACCCGCCTGCAAGTTTTGTAAAATTCTCCCCCAATGGCAAGTATATATTGGCGGCTACTTTGGATAATACTTTGAAATTATGGGACTATTCAAAAGGAAAATGTTTAAAAACCTACACTGGACATAAAAATGAAAAATATTGTATTTTTGCAAATTTTTCAGAAATGTTAGTTAAAGGCAAGAATTTTTTATCTATAAATTTGTTTTAAATGTTTGTAATATTTTTTAGTGGATTGTTTCCGGCCGTGAAGATAATATGGTTTACATCTGGAATCTACAATCGAAAGAGGTAGTACAATCGAAATTACAGGGTCATACCGACACTGTGTTGTGTACTGCTTGTCATCCAACAGAGAATATTATTGCTTCGGCGGCTTTGGAAAATGACAAAACCATGAAATTATGGAAGAGCGATACATAATTTTACAATTACATATGGTTATCCCAATATTGGTACCATACGTGAATTGGTATTTAAAAAGGTTTTGCTCGTATCAATGGCAAAAAATCACCCATTATTTGTTTGGAAGATATTATTCATGAGATATTTACAGTGGGTACAAATGTTCAAGCTGTTAGTGAATTTATGTGTGCAATTTTAATAAGTTTATTGTCTTTATATTAATTTATATGTAGCAAAAATTAACTTCTATTTTGTTACGTACAGTTTTGTCGGTATCCTTTAAGCGTGGAGGCGAATACGGCGATCGTGGTAATGGTATCAATGATTTAATATCACGCGTAAAATTTGACACTGTTACTTATAAACTAGAAAGTATTTTAGAGGCTTTGACATGTGTTTTTCATATTTATGTGGTTTTTCATTTTAAATATCCGATTGAATGCAAACATGTATGGCTCTTCAATCACATATTTTTGGAATCAATTTTCCTAAAGACAAGTTATCAACAGCAATGCTTAGCCTGACAACTTATCTAAAAAATATAAATGAAGAGAAAAATTTATAAATTTTACTCGTATGTTAATTTGATAATTTCACGTTTTAAGTCGTTTAAAACATGTTATTTTTCGCTGTTTTCGCATCAATTTATTAATTAAAGGAAATAACAATTGCCTACTTTTGTTAACTTAGAAACTCTAAATTTATAATTATAATCTTTACAGCTGAGTTTCATACTGAAGACTAACTTCACTATTAAACAAAAGAAAATGTCAAGAAATTTGTATACGAAACAACAAAAAATTATGGATTAACTAAAAGTAAACTCAAAAACCTACACGGTGGTTTTCATGTGAATACTTATAAAAATTTGCATTAAATGAATGTTTGACTTTCTTTTAAATACTTATGTATATTGTTACGTTTTTACCTTTTAAAAACGTTGATTTATTTCCCTTAAATAAACCGGATTCTTTTCTATTGCAATCAAAATAACCAGTTCCAACGCTGACACCAATTGTTACGTTTTACCTTATAAAACGTTCGTTTATCTCCCTTAGATAAACCAGCCACAGCGTGAATAACAACCAATTATAATAACCAAAACACGAACACACTTGAGTTTGAAACAGCTTAGACACTCGTATTTATTTACACACTATTACTTATTTACAAACTCTATCTATTATGACGATTACTAAAGCGCTACTAACTTTAACACGATACTGACTCGCGGTCTTAACAACACAAATGTTAATAATTAACTTCAACTTCTCTAATGTTAACGCGCGCCTTATATAGTAACAGCCATACTTCTACAACACACTGGATAATTCTAGCATGCTATACTTAACTTTACATACGCTTAAAGACTATACACACAACCATCTATACAGTATTACTCTACATTAGTCTTAACACTATACACACACACAAACTGTTATAATAAACCTACATTACCCTTAAAGACTATACATACACACAAACACTTATCATTAACCAACTATACAATAGGCTTAACATTATACATACACACAAACTCTTATAATCAAACAACTATACAATTCTAAAACGTAATTAATCATAGCATATTCTTAGGTGTATAAATAAATGTAGTACTACGTTGCCAGATTGATGTATTTTGTCCATCCCGTCTCTTGGGCTATTTTCTTCTAGAAAAGTCCAGAGTTTTCTATACTAGGCCAAGCCATTTTCGTAACAATTTTAATACTCCAAAAATTAATTTAAATGTGAATATTAATTTGATATTGATCTCAAAGCCTATTATTTAGTACATATATTTATAATAAATCTTTTTATCTTTTTATATACATACATTCAATGAATCATTCATCTAAAAGTTATTTAAATTTTAAAACTTTACTTATAATTGTATTTAAAATTACATTTCATTTTATAACTAAAAAGAAATAAATGTTTGTTTAAAAAATTTTACTATTCGTAAGCATTTTTTATGGATTTTATTTTAGATTTTTTGGAAATAAAATATAGTATGCATACTAATATTTAGTATAAGTACTATTTTATTTCCATTTTAAATTTACATAAATTTTACTAATATATAGTAAAATTACAAATTTTTGCTTCTAAAAGAATTTCACTAATATTTAGTAAGAAATTTGGCTAATTTTAGCAAATTGATTTCCATTATGAATATACTAAAATTATACTAAATTTTAGTAACTATTACAAATTTTTTCCAAAACTTTGACTTTACTAATAATTACAGACACATTTTGCTAAAATTAGCTATCGGTCGGCTGGCCTAATATTAGTTAATTTTTCTGTAATATTACAGTTTTTACTGTGACTTTTACAGACTTTTTTATTTGAGTGTAGGTGTGGTCAAAGTACTACAGTCACATTTTCTGTTAAATTAATTCAAGAAAAATTATTTTAACTGGGTGTTTTTATAAAAAGGATCAGACGAATTCATTAACAAATTCGTGTGAAAAACACTAATTTAAAAACGTTTTTCTTTAAAAATTTTTGCACAAATTTGTTAGGACTTTTAAAGATAAACGTTAGGATTTTTAAAGATAAACTTTTTAAATTAGTGTTTTTCACACAAATTTGTTAACGAATTCGTCTGACTCTTGTTATAAAAACACCCAGTTAAAATAATTTTTCTTGAATTAATTTAACAGTTTGTGTTTTTTACACAAATGTTTTAACGAATTCGTCGGATTCTTTTTATAAAAACAGCCAGTAATTCAGTGGTGCCCACAAAGAGAAATCAGAATGTATTAGTTAAATTAGAAAAAAAAAGAGAATGTATTGGTATTATTGCACTAAACAAAATCACTTGGCTTTGTTTGTTGGATTATTTTACTATTTATGTTCTCATGTGTTAAATTTTAGCAATGAGCGAATGAAACAAGAAATAAACATAAAAGCAATTAATATGTAATAAAAATATATTCTTTACGAAAATAGGTGCACGTGTTCTTTGCGTGTTTGTATTGTGTAAAAAAATAGATAAATAATGTTATAAATATTAATAAATTAAAAAAAACAAAAATAAAAAAAATCAATATAATTTATATTAATTCTTATTAAATACAAGAAAGTTAAAAATCTCTGCGTTGTAATTGTTTTTAATATAAGCAATTATAATGCAGAGATTTTTAAACTTTATAAAGTTATATACACTAAAAAAAAAAGTTAGTATAAAAATTAGTAAAACGGTTTCCAATTTTATTATACTAGTATTATACTAATTTTTAGTATAAAGTTGTTTTTTAGTAAAATAATTTGGTATTCTCATTTTACAAATTACAGAATTTTTTACTAATTTGAGTTGCTAAATCTACAAATTTAATTTTACTAAATTTTGAAACCCGATTAGCTAAAATTAGCAAAAAAAAATTACTAATCTTTGTTATTTTGAAAGTTTAATTTTTTTTTTTTTGAAAATATACACAACCTGATAGAAATTTTTGTTGCAATATGATTACCAGAAAACCTAGTTGTTTTTAAGCGTTTTTTTTCCATTTATAATAAAAATAGATTTGTTCTCTAAATTTTTTTGTTGTTTTTAATGTTTATATTTCCACGTTTTTTTTTTGCTTTTTTTCAAATATTTCTTCAAATTAGTTTGCAATGTTTTCAATATGTATTTTTATCATCCATATTCGTACACTCGGTGAAAAAAAGAGTTATCATATTGATGAAACTGCTTCATAAATCAATCATCGGCAATAAATATGACGAAGCGTTTCATAAAGCAGATGATCTTTTTTATACGAAAATTGATGCCAAAACGTCTTTCAAATTAGTTCGTATTAACCGATAATTCGTCTTTAACCAAGTTTAGCTTAAAAGAATTTTACTGTAAATGGTACAATTGTTTTCTATTCTAAAGCTGCCTACACACGAAGGAACATTCGCCACAAAATGCCCTTCGTGTATAGCGACCTATAGAAAATCAAGCATGCTGTACAGCTGCATGAATTTGATCATGTAGTGTCTAATTTGACAGCTTGTCAAACATGTTGGACGAAAAACAAAATTTTTTGATTTTTCGGCAGGTTTGACAAACACGCTTTACAGTGTAATGGAAAATATCATCAAACATTAGGGAATTTTACATTTTTAATAAGTTATTTTGTGACAAGAAAGGGATAACGTTAATAAAAAAACTAAAAAATGGAAAAACAGAAGAAAAAAAAATTAAATTCAAAGAAAAAAAATTAAAAAAATAATTTCGTCATTATCATCCGCTGTGTTAATTTTGTGTTTTTGAAGGTACATTTTACAGCATGCTTGACCGTGTATTTGATCTATAAAGTCCGCTTATGTCAATAGCGGCCTATATACGAGCAAGCATGCTGTCCAGCTTGTTTGACAAACAAAAAATGGTTTTTGGTATACACGGACAAGCATGCTGTAAAACTTTACTTCAAAACCACAAAATCAACACAGCGGATGATAATGACGAAATTAATTTTATTAATTTTTTTATTGGAATTTCAGTTTTGAATTTATGTTTTTGCATTTTTTAGTTTATTTTAGGGATGTACGATTAATCGATTAATCAAACTTCCTGATTAATCAAAATTCTGATTAATCAATTAATCGATTATTCAATAATTTTGATTAATCAAAAACATAATTAATCGATTAATCAGTTATTTCGATTATTCAAAATAATGATTAATTGATTAATCATGATTTTGATTAATCAAATTTATGAATAATTGAATATCTTGTTTTTCAACGGAGTTGGAGTTGGTCAAGTCTGACCAGTGAGCAAACAACCTTTGTTATTCTCTTTATTTGGAGCTATATAAAGTATCGCCACAAAACAAAGATAAAATTTCCGTATTTTTCTATTTTAAATATTAATTGAAATTATTCAAGTTTTGATTAATCAAAATTCAAATTAATCGATTAATCATAATTCTGATTAATCAAATTTTCAACTAATCAATTAATTGACTAATCAAAGTTCTGATTAATCAATTAATTGACTAATCAAAGTTCTGATTAATCATACTGTTTGATTAATCGATTAATCGTACATCCCTAGTTTATTTATTAACGTTATCCCTTTCTTGTCACAAAATAACTTATTAAAAATGTAAAATTCTCCAATGTTTCATGATTTTTTTCAATATACCCCAGTGTAGAAACGGTAATGACATATCATTATTTTTTGGAGTACCAGAAATGACACCCACTTACCTTCTGCATTATTTTAAAACATATAATAATGAGTTACTGATAATAACTTATTTTTATCATTATTTCAAATAGAAAATAATTGTTTAGATTTTTTTGAAAATTTTTTGAAATCTATTTTTAGACTCAATATTTTTTAAACACTGGTAAGAATATACGTAACCACATATTTTTTGATTTTTTGTATGTTGGCGAGTAAGCTTACTTGTGTGCAGCAGGTCAATTGTGTTTTTATCTATTAAATATTACATGTCGATATAGCTCAGATGGTAGAGCTGTTGACTGGCAATCTGTAGACCCAGGTTCGATTCCCGCACCAACAAATTTTATTTAAAAAAAAAATACAATAAAAATATTTTTTTTTATATAATTTATTTTTTTGAAAATCTATTTTTAGACTCATTATTTTTGTCAGTACTGGTAAGCACATAGGTAACGATATATTTTTTTATTTTTCGTATGCTGGTGTGTAACGACAACTCATTATTTTTCGCGACATCGCCATATAAAGGTAATAAGAAATGTAATAACAAAAGTAACTAGTTACCATTACCAAGTATATAGTTACATAACCACATATCTGGTAATGATTTTCTACACTGGGACGGTAAAGCGTGTTTGTCAAACTTGCCGAAAAATCAAAAAATTTTGTTTTTCGTCCAACATGCTTGACAAACCGTCAAATTAGACATTACATGGTCAAATTCATACAGCCGGCCAGCATGCTGTACAGCATACTTGGAAGTTTATATGGCCTCTAATGTATCGTGTTCACATTCGTGTTATCAAAATTTTTTGATATTTTGTGTTTCCTAACTCAATTTTCCATCGTGTGTATCGATGTTACTGTTTTTGCTGTTTCAGTTCATTAAGAGCAGTCGTACTGGGAGGTGCTTTTGTAATTGCGCATTATGGCGACAATTACAAATAATGAAAACTGCATTAATTTTTATAAATGAATATAAGAATTTATAGACAATTAAGAAAAAAATCCTTAAATATAAATTGTAACAAAATATTGACCAGTTTTCCTTTAAACATATATAATACAAACAACTATAAATTGCACGCGTGCTAACCCGGTGTCTTCAAATGCAATAAATTATATGATATGAAATGTCAAAACCATTGCAGCGAAACGTCAAAATGATATCAATTGCAAAGGAGAACACTTGACCATTTCATGGATAAGAAATATCATAGATTTTTTTCGAAAAACAACAAATTTTATGAAACATTAATATTTACCGACAAATAATAAAAAAACTAAACACTTTTCCCTTCTTTTTTACCAAATTTTTTGTTGTTTTTCTATTACAAAATTAAAATGAAAACTAAAAGTGACATTCGATCTCTGGCATCACTGCAAGAGCCGATTGCATGTCAGCGATATGATGTTTGTATTAATTTTATTGTGCATAGACTAATAGCGTCAGAAAATTACAATTTTATTAAAAATTTTAAATTATTAAGAAAAACATTAAATTCTGTAATAAAATTCATAAGAAAGGGATACAAATTTTCTATGACAAAAAAAAATAACGAAATAAACGATTGAACGAAATGAACGATTGAACGAGAAGAACGAATAATGGTGAACGATGTCATATCGTTCAATGAACTGAACCGTTCAAATGAACTAGTTCGTTCATGAACGACACAACTCTAAGCACGAGGTTTTTCAACAAAAACATTCGGTAGTGTTTTGATAGTTAAAAAATTAAAGTGAATTAAAATAATAACTTGTAAAAATCAATAACATATTGGACCAGTACATGGTGGTCATCCTGGGGTACTTGCTCCACAACATATGCCCACCGCACCCAGTGGTCCTAATACTCTTCAAACATCATCTTCGACCGGAACAACATCCTCATCTTCAAATAAATCGTCTTTATCCGTAAAACCCAATTATACTTTAAATTTTACTTTGGCTGGTCATACCAAGGCAGTATCAGCTGTTTTCACCCAATGGGGAATGGTTGGCGAGTTCATGTGAGTACCAGAAGTGGGAAAAGAAATAATTTCGAAATTTTATGAATTGACCTGTCTCGGCCGTTCATTTTAATCGTGATGGTTCGTTAATTGTCTCTTCAAGCTATGTTGGCTTATGTCGTATTTGGGATACAGCCAGTGGTCAGTGTTTGAAGACTTTAATAGATGATGGCAAGTATATATTGGCGGCTACTTTGGATAATACTTTGAAATTATGGGACTATTCAAAAGGAAAATGCTTAAAAACCTACACTGGACATAAAAATGAAAAATATTGTATTTTTGCAAATTTTTCAGTAACTGGAGGAAATGTTAGTTAAAGGCAAGAATTTTTTTTATCTATAAATTTGTTTTAAATGTTTGTAATATTTTTTTGTGGGTTGTTTCCGGCAGTTAATATGGTTTACATCTGGAATCTACAATCGAAAGAGGTGGTCCAGAAATGACAGGGTCACACCGACACTGTGTTGTATACTGCTTGTCATCCAACAGAGAATATTATTGCTTCGGCGGCTTTGGAAAATGACAAAACCATAAAATTATGGAAAAGCGATACATAATTTTACAATTACATATGGTTATCCCAATATTGGTACCATACGTGAATTGGTATTTAAAAAGGTTTTGCTCGTATCAATGGCAAAAAATCACCCATTATTTGTTTGGAAGATATTTTTCATGAGATATTTACAGTGGGTACAGAGGTTCAAGCTGTTAGTGAATTTATGTGTGCATTTTTAGTAAGTTTATTGTCTTTATATTAATTTATATGTAGCAAAAATTAACTTCTCTTTTTTTATCTACAGTTTTGTAGCCCACGTGAAGCTTGGAAGAATAAAGTGTCGGTATCCTTTAAGCGTGCAGGCTAATACGGCGATCGTGGTAATGGTATCAATGATTTAATAGCATGCAGTTTATAAATATATTTTTGTAAAATTTGACACTGTTACTTATAAACTAGAAAGTATTTTAGGGGCTTTGACATGTCTTTTTCATATTTATGTGGTTTTTCATTTTAAATATCCGATTGAATGTAAACATGTATGGCTCTTCAATCACATTTTTTTGGAATTAATTTTCCTAAAGACAAGTTATCAACAGCAATCCTTAGCCTGACAACTTATCTAAAAAATATAAATGAAGAGAAAAATTTTTAAATTTTACTCCTATGTTAGTTAATTTGATAATTTCACATTTTAAGTCGTTTAAAACATGTTATTTTTCGCTGTTGTCGCATAAATTTATTAATTAAAGGAAATAGAAATTGCCTACTTTTGTTAACTTTGAAACTCTTAATTTCTAATTATAATCTTTACAGCTGAGTTTCATACTGAAGTCTTTAACTTCACTATTAAACAAAAGAAAATGCCAAGAAATTTGTGTACGAAACAACAAAAAATTATGGATTAATAAAAGTAAACTCAAAAACCTACACGGTGGTTTTCATACTGAAGGTTTTTGAGTTAAGCATTAGTTATTTAAATACAATTTTTTACATTTTATCTTTCAATATCGTTAAGTTCAAGTTAACTTTAAATATGAAACCGAGCGTAATAGATAAATAATAAAATGTACCTACATTAATTTGGAATAAATGTGGGCATTTTTTTATACTTTTAAAAGTGAATACTTATAAAAATTTGCATTAAATGAATGCGTGACTTTCTTTTAAATACTTTTATATATTAATACTCCAAAAATTAATTTAAATGTGAATATCAATTTGATATTGATCTCAAAAGCCTATTATTTAGTACATATATTTATAATAAATCTTTTTATCTTTTTATATACATACATTCAATGTTTCATTCATCTAAAAGTTATTTAAATTTTAAAACTTTATTTATAATTAAATCGTATTTAAAATTACATTTCATTTTATAACTAAAAAGAAATAAATGTTTGTTTAAAAAATTTTACTATTCGTAAGCATTTTTTATGGATTTTATTTTAGATTTTTTGGAAATAAAATACAGTATGCATACTAATATTTAGTATAAGTACTATTTTATTTCCATTTTAAATTTACAGAAATTTTACTAATATATAGTAAAATTACTAATTTTTGCTTCTAAATGAATTTCACTAATATTTAGTAAGAAATTTGGCTAATTTTAGCAAATTGATTTCCATTATGAAAATACTAAATTTTAGTAACTATTACAAATTTTTTCCACAACTTTGACTTTACTAATAATTACAGACACATTTTGCTAAAATTAGCTAATCGGTCTGCTGGCCTAATATTAGTTAATTTTTCTGTAATATTACAGTTTTTTCTGTAACTTTTACAGACTTTTTTATTTGAGTGTACATATATTTTAATTTCATTGGTTGTTGCAAAATATTATCTGTGTACTTATTTTGGCAAACAAAGCGACTAGGTCTATGTTGACAGCATACGTGCCACTGTTGGTAAAAGTGGCACAAAAGTGCCATTTGTGGCACTATTGAATGTTCAATGGCACCTTGGCACTCTCCATAGAATTTTGGCACTTTTTTAGAAAATTTCTATATAATTTGATAAAAGGTCGATATCGCTGGTTTTTCATTACAAGAACGGGTAGCAAAATAAAAAACAAATACTACACTAAAATTTTATACAATTTTCTGGACCACTTTCCAGTTCTTCGGGGACAATGTAGTCATTATTTTGATTTTTAAAAATGAAAGCAATGGGGATCAAATTACAAAAATATAACTGATTCTATTGTATTGTCCGTTACTGGATTTTTTTCAAAAATTTGTCATGGTATTCTTGTTTTTTTATGACAAGCAAAAGTTTTAAAAATGTCACCATACATTGGTAAAAGCTTTTTCTGCCAAAAATAAAATTATCAAAAAATTTTAATTTGTCAAAAATTACGATTTTTTCGATAATTTTATGAAATCTTAAATGAAATGAAAACTTAAAAAATGTCCAGGCACCGCAGAACACGAGAGAACTATTTCTAAGCACTTGGAGTATCCTTTAAATTTTAGCATCAAGCACCCTGAGCTTATTCCTAACAACTTTAGCCCCAAAAATCCCATGTTAATACGTAATCTTTTGGAGGAATTTGCAGGAATTTTAGAATCGGTAAAAGGTTCGACGCATCTTAAAATAATATTTCAAAATATGAATGAGGTATTTCATATTTTATTTCTGTGAAGAAAAATTATAAAATTCTTCAAAAGAAAATAAAACTTTTATATTTTCAATTGTTGAAAAATGACAATATTTGTTTGTTATGTGCTTTTTATTACATGACAATTTTTTCAAGGTTTTGCTGTGACAATTTTTCTTAGAATACCAAAATTATAATAATTTCCATTCAACCCAGTTTTGTGACAATTTTGTTATTGTTATAAAGTTTAGAATAAGGGTGTAAATGTATAAATATTTGAAATAAAAGCTGAACATATTTTTTGAAACATTAAATGTTGCTTCATTTTTTTTTTTGGCACTTTTAAAGCTTTTTTGGCACTTTTTTGGCATCATTTAGGCACCAAACGAAAATTCTCAAATACCATCACTGATACGTGCAACTAAAGGTTTTTTTTGTTATTTTTCCGCTCTCCGTTTTTTGTTTCGTTGACATTCGGTTTGTGTACGTGTAAAAAGCCGATTAATCTTCGCCGTTCTAACAAGTGTTTGGGGCAGTGTTGCCAGGTTTGACGATTTATCGTCATTTTGACGATTTTTACTATCAAAAATAGCCAAATGACGATTTGACGATTTTTTTGCTTCAAAATGATGATTTTTAATCCGATATACAGCAAGAAATGTGCAAAAATACTTTATTGTTTCTATCTTTAATTCAAGTCTTTAGTTTTTAAAATTACACAAAATCGCAAATAACTTAACAAAAACCGCTGCAAAGTCAGAAAATTTTTCTTCTTGTGTACATCGTTTGAGTATTCGTTGCGACCGGACGTGTTTTTCTTCAACCGCATACTCTACAAGTGAAATTGTGCTAATTAAACCATATAAAATCACAAGATAAACGATTAGATGAACCTCAGTGAAATAATTTAATATTAATACTAATTAAATCAAAAGTGAAATATTAATAATTACTGCAAAGTGTTTATTTAAATAAAATATATTAAAAAATAAGAAAAATAGATATATAAAAATTTAACATTCGCAATAAGTCAGTAAATAATCTAGTAAAATCTCTTAAAATTTCTTTAAAATCTCCTAAAATGTCTAACAACAAATATCTCTCAGCAACAAGTGCGCTCTGTGGTACAGGTAATAATTAGGGCAAGGAATTTCATGCACTTAAAAATGGAAAATATGCGCCTAAAATATGCGGTTAAAAAGAAAAATATGCATTAAAAATATAAGAAATATGCACTAAAAACTATTATTTTTGCAAAAATAATGCACTCTAAAACTTAAAAATATATTTAAGTTAGTTATTTCGCAAATAGACACAGAACTCAAAGATTTCCCATAGGTCAATAAGGTTTGAAGAATGTTTATTTTGATTGAATCAAAATATGAAAACGTATCAATTTTTTACAAAATAAAAAATGCTCCTAAAAATGAAAAATATGCAGAAATATGCATTAAAAAGCACAAAATATGAATTAAAAAGGCACCAAATATGCATTTAAAGTCAAAATATGCAAAAACATGCATTTATGACAAAATATGAAAAATATGCAACTACAAATCGATGCCATTTTGTTCTAAATTTGATGATTCGGATAAATATTTAGTCCATATTAGTTTTGGACTATCGATAAATAACATGCATTTGCATGAAATTCCTTGTCCTAGTAATAATGCTTTGCCTTTAACAGGAGATCACATTAAATGTTTTAAGTGTAACACTGGTTACCAGGCTTGCCAGATACTTTTTTTCGTTGTCCCCAAATTAATCCAAAAATATCCCCAAAAAATCCCCAACTAGAAAAAATGTTCAAAAAGGTAGTAGAGCCTTTTTAATTTTATCAAAATGAACATTATCCGCATAAAAACTATAATTAAATATAAAAAATAGCTATAACAATAATTATTTTTAAAAGTTCTTGGATTGCTTTTGTTAAATGTCTAGAAAAATTCTCAGAATTTAGGGACTTTTACGAAGAAAACGTTTAATTTTTATTAAATTATTTTAAAAAAAACCAATCGAACCCTAAAGATATGTATTTTATTTTGAAATGTCCGAGAATTTAAGGCATTTTTTAAAGAATTTTTAGATTTGAATTTTTCAACTTTGTCTGTTTAATACATAATCGATATGTTATTTTCTTGTATAAACAATATTTTAGATTCTGGAACATTAATCATAAAAAAATCTCAGACAAAAAGCATTATTTGTGTTAAAAAGCTTTAAAGTAATATAGAAAATCCATAAAAGGGCGAATTTGTTACTTTTTTTGAAATTATGCGAACAAACTTGACTGATGTTTTCTGAAAACTTATCAAAGTTAATATAATCTTCAAAATTTAAAATATCCCCAAAAAATTCACAAAATATTTTTTAAGTCCCCAAAAAAATCCCCTGTCCCCAAATGAAAATTTTTATCCCCAAGACCAACAAAGAATCCCCAAATTTGGGGACAAAACCCTCAGTTAT
The DNA here is from genome assembly GCA_949987735.1 of Leucophora obtusa. NCBI lineage: Eukaryota > Metazoa > Arthropoda > Insecta > Diptera > Anthomyiidae > Leucophora > Leucophora obtusa. The sequence goes on along the minus strand of OX465295.1, from coordinate 131,107,364 downwards.
GACTGCAGAAAAGAAGGCAATGTGGATTTGTCACAAATGTAGAGGAAATAAATTAAGTCACCAAATAGCCGTTACCACGAAATAATTCATGAAGACCAACAAAGTCCTGAACAACAACAACAGCCATAGGGTAAAGGCAGATATATTCGACAAAGCTACGTCAGAGATTACCAATGAATTTAACTCTGGAGCAAATATCAGCAGCACTAATAACAACAACAAGGTGTTCGTAAACGACCATGTTCGTAAACGACCATTTAACAACCGTCGACTCCTTTGGTTAGCAAAAACAAAGGCTAAGTCGGCCTATATACGACCAAGCATGCTGTACACCATGCTGGACGGATGTATCAATTTGACCATGTAATGTCTAATTTAAAGGTTTGTTAAGCATGTTGGACGAAAAACAAAACTTTTTGATTTTTCGGCAAGTTTGTCAAACACGATTTACCGTCTAATGAAAAAAATCATCAAACATTGGAGAATTTTACATTTTTAATAAGTTATTTTGTGACAAGAAAGGGATAAGTTCAATAAATAAACTAAAAAATATAGAAACATAAATTAAAGTCAAATTTTACAGCATGCTTGACCGTGTATTCCAAAAACCATTTTTTGTTTGTCAAACAAGCTGGACAGCATGCTTGCTCGTATATAGGCCGCTTTAAGAATATTCATGGAAATTTGTGTGGGTCCGCAATGGACATCTGTTTGCTAAGAACAACGAGAATTATGCAGCTATTTTAATCACAAACGCTTGTGATATAGAACTTATTGCATAAAAATAATAAATAAATCCGCTTACTTTAATAATAAATTTGAAAATTAAAGAAAATAAAACGTACTTTTGAATATAAATATTAAAATAAATAAATGAAAATGAGTAACATACTGTATGAAATACTTGATAGTTTTAATCTAATCGCTAAAGAACCATTAAGTTATCCCATTTCGGTAGTATTTTTAAATATTCGTTCTTTACGAACAAACTTTAACTCATTTTTGGCTGCAATAAATAGCATAATAAACTATATAAAGATCATAGTGCTAGTGGAAACAAATATAAGTGACGAGGAAATTCCCTTTTATAGTATACACGGGTTTAATGCAACGTTTGTTAACAAAGCAAGTAGAAGGGGTGGAGGTATTGCTGCATACATTAAGGAAAGCATAGTACATACAAATATATCGATAAGCACAAACTCTTTTTAAGTACTGCATATAAATATACAAACAACTGAGTGTATACCAAAGGTTTAAAAGGCTTAATTCTTTCATTCACTTTTTAAAAATTAATGAAATTTGGGTTAAATTTCATTCCCTAATAGCATTCTTATGGAATTAATTCGATAGCTTAATTCCCTATAGCTTAAAATTATATGAATTCATTCTATTTTGATTGAATTCTAACTTAATGAAACCCAATTTACCTGAATTCATTTAATAAAAAAGTGAATGAAAAATTATTTGTTTTCATTCACTTAATCAAATGAAAAAATTTTAATTTGTATGTAATTGCTGAAATATTAGCATAATACAATGAAAAACGTTTAAAATTCATCTAACAGAAATTAATAGTATCGTATGCTTTGTTACAGCTTGTATGCTTTGGTTTTGATTATATGTTAGTTTCAAACTACACTGCACTAAGTGAATGGTAATAAAATTTCTTCATTCAATTAGTAAAATGATGAATGAACATGCGATTTGAATGATTCAAGTTAGGAATTCATTCAATTCATATTAAAGCTTTGGGAATGAAGCTTATGAATGAATTCTTTACGAATGGTTTAAGGGAATGGTACATGAATCTTTTTAAAATCTGAATTTAATTTTTAGTGAATTAAGCTTAAATTGAATTAAGTTTTTCGAAGCTCTGGTGTATACATAGAGTAAGAATAGATAGAGATACGGTAAGCTTCACGGCCCCAACAAAATTTTATGCAGATTGCAAAGATTCGGTAACGGGCTCCCCAATGAGAGAATTTCCCTCTCTTTTGAGTAAATTTCCCTAATTTCAAAGCAAATTTGTCTGCAAGTTGAGAGGATTTCTTTTATTTCAAAACAAATTTCACCTATTTGCTTTGAAATTTGAGCAAATTTCCCATACAGGGTGAGCGGCAATGTCAGCCTGTGGTGTATATCACTATTTGCAATATATCGCCCTCCTTCCCTCAGTGTAAGTAGGTTTATTGCAGAACTAGATGACTTGCTAAACAAAGTAAAAAAAAACAACAGAATGTTATACTGGTAGAACTACAGAGCTTCGAAGAATTAATTCCCTAATTCCCTTTTTTTGAATTGAATTTATATTTTGGGAATGAATTCCCTGACCAAACTTAAGGAATTGAATGAATTCCTTTTTTTTTTATTCGATTTATATTAAAGGAATTCATTCATTTTTTTCTAATCCCTTCATAAAATTTTATGAATTCATTCAACAAGGAATTCATTCAATTCTAGTTAATTCAACTTTTGTTAAAGGAATTCATTCAATTCGAGTTAATTCAACTTTTGGTCAAGGAATTCATTCAATTCTAGTTAATTCAACTTTTGGTCAAGGAATTCATTCAATTCTAGTTAATTCAACTTTTAGTCAAGGAATTCATTCAATTCTAGTTAATTCAACTTTTAGTCAAGGAATTAAATTTATTTCGTTTAATTCCCTAAGGAATTAATTTTTTTTCGTTTAATTCCCTAGGAATTAAATTGTTTTCGTTTAATTCCCTGAATTAAGTTTTCAATTCCTAGGGAATTAAACAAAACGAATTTAATTCCTAGGGAATTAAACGAAAAAAATTTAATTCCTTAGGGAATTAAACGAAATAAATTTAATTCCTTGACTAAAAGTTGAACTTGAATGAATTCCTTGACCAAAAGTCGAATTAACTAGAATTGAATGAATTCCTTGACCAAAATTCGAATTAACTAGAATTGAATGAATTCCTTGATCAAAAGTTTAATTAAGTGCACAGTTGAATGAATGCCTTAGCCAAAAGTTGAATTAACTAGGATAGAATGAATTCCTTGACTTCAAATTGAATTAAATAGTGTTGAATGAATTCTTTAGTGAATGAATTATTTAATTTTAATTCTTTACGCTTTGGTCAGGGAATTCATTCTATAAATTTGAATTCTTTGAATTCATTCACAGGAATTAATTCCTGCTTATGTCTTATTGATGAATTCATTCCTTGAATTAAAAAATTGAATTCAATTTTTGGGAATTAATTCCAAAAAGGAATTAATTCTTTAAAGCTCTGTAGGACTCTTTGGTAACAACTCTTTACCTCGATATGTTATCATTCAATGGCATCACAGGCTGACATTGCTGCTCACGCTGCAAAAACCTCACTCTTGGTTTTTATATGTGCAGATTACGAAGGTTCCGTATGGGAAATTTGCTCAAATTTCAAAGCAAATAGGGGAAATTGTTTTGAAATCAAAGAAATCCTCTCAGTTTGCAGACAAATTTGCTTTGAAATTAGGGAAATTGGCTCAAAAGAGAGGGAAATTCTCTCATTGGGGAGTCCGTTACCGAACCTTTGCAATCTGCATAAAACTTTTTTGGGGCCGTGAGCAGGGCTGCCATAGTTGCCGATTTTTCGGCATTTTGCCGAGTTTTTATTAAAAAATATAGGAATTCCCATATTTGTTTGCTGTGTTGTGCGGTTGGCTTTCGTTGGGGCTAAGAGAATATAAACAAAAGAACGTTTTACCAAGTGTCTGTTGTAGCTGCAAATTGTATGTATCCAAGGTGTTTTTGATGGTCCCTTGTTTGCGGAAGGTTGCAACTGAATTTGTTAAGTGGAGTTTGCAAAATTTTAATTATAAAATTCTGATTTATTAATATTCACTGGAAAGTTATAAAAACAAATTGCACTCACAACATAAAAGAAGCAACTATAAATTATAACAGCTGTCTTGTTTTCGCAATATTTTGGTGAACTGAAGTAAAGTTACCATATTGATGTAACAGGTGTCATTTGCTATAAGGTGTTACCACACTCACAGAACGATTCGGCTAGAACGAGGTTGCCTCAACCGAAAATTCGGTTGCTGCAACCGAACTTGGTTGCGAGAACCGAATTTGGTTACCACAACCGAATCTGGAGGTTGTAGCAACCGAATTTAGTTTTGATTCGTTTATGGGAACAGAATTGAATTAAATCCATCGAATTCTATTGGAACAACCGAATTACACGGCTGTAGCAACCGAATTACTCAGTAATTAGGCTGCAGCAACCGAATTGCTCATTAATTCGGCTGCAGCAACCGAATTTCAATGAATTCGGTTGTATCAACCGAATTTTATATGAATTCGGTTGCATCAACCGAATTGAATTTTAAAAACATTCAAAAATAAACTTCAAACAATCAATAAATAAACATATTAAAAAAATAAATACAGAAGCAGGATGCATTGCTAAATTATCAAGAAAAAGATCAACACGCAGCTAAGTTTGAAAGGATATGTGTGCTATTATCACCTTAAATTTTCTGGAATTTAAACTACAGATTTTGAACTTTGAAATGCCAAAAACAATGCTCCAGGAGATACAGAGGATTTCGTTTGACAATACATTACATTCAATAATTGGAAAGGTGAAGCTGTAAGTATTGTTGGCATGAATGTTAATTTGAAAGCTGTAAATTGATGCAGATTTATTGTTGTTTTAGGACGCAACTGAACTTTTGTAAATACGATTAATTTGCAGTTATTTCCTCCAGAGCTATGAGCATCGTCACGACTCCGGCAGCACGTCGGAGAGCAGAAGGTCTTCCCAGTCAAAATTTTGATGAACAATATAAGACAAAAAAGGTTAATTTAAATTGTAGGGCTTTTAAGTAGCAGTACCTTTTTAGAATTTAAGATTAAGTTACGGCAATATTTACAATATAAAGGAGCCCCTTTTAGTGTTCTTTGGAAGAAAGTGGCATTTTTTAGTACTCTATTTAACACAAGATACTTATTAAATATTATTTCGAACAGAGGGTGGCTTAAGTAAATCTTCTAAAGAATCTATAGTCCTTTTAGCTCTCCTAAAGAAAGTATATTGCATTTGTTGTAATTTAGTCAACACGTACTTCTTTTATTGTTCAAGAAATATTCCTTTATCAAAAGGAATACTTCTTTCTTCTTAAAGAATGTTATTATTCATTTAGGTATTTAATAACGAATGACAACTATTGTATTTTTGTAGTTTTCACCCACCTGGTAGTTCTCTTACTTTTTCCAGATAAAGTTATACTAAAATAAAACTTTTTAACTGCATTATATGCTACTAAAAGCAATATGCCTTTGTTAAAAAAATGTTTTTTATAATAAATACAATTTTTTAGGAAAATGTACTCTTTTGAAGAAAAGGGACTACTTTCGGTATTTAAAAAAACTTGATTCATTTAAGTAATATTTTAAGAAAAGAGTATTACTTGAACGCTGGATTTACTGACAGTTTATGAGTTAAATATTAGTTATCCCGAAAATTTGTTATTGATTTGCATATAACTTTTTGACATTTTATTTTGTTTTATAGTTAAGTTAAAGTTAACCCAGGAGTGTAAGTCACAACGTTATTATTCACTGAAAAAATTTAAATTATTAGTTTTGCACAAATAGAATATAATAGTAATTTCACCCAAAGGAGAATTGAAATAAATACCATTTTCTTCAGGAATGCACTGCAAAAACACTCCTTGAATGCATACTAAAAGTAATATCCCTTCTTTGGAAAGGCACTAAAAACACTTCTTTTGAAAATATTTAGAAGAAGTACCATTTATTTCAGAGCATACTTGAATAAGTCCCTATCTTATTACACTTTCGAAAAAAAGTATTCCTTTGATACTCTTTCTTCAAAAGTACCTTTTTAAGTTAAATAATACCGAATTAGTACTGTTTTTTAAAGGGTCGACTAAATTTAATACTTTTTTTAAGAGACAATACTAAAAGATTCATATTTTCTTCAAAACTGTACAAAATAAAATATTCAAAAGAAGTGTCCTCTCTTCGAAAAAGTATGAGAAGAATACATATTATTTTTACTAATTTTTTACAGAAAGCTCACTTCTTAGTGCTCTATTAAAGATTTTGTACTTTTTGAGTAATCTCTTTATAAAAATATATTTCTTTTAGCATTCAATGAAAGAAATAATGCATCCTAAAATAGTCTTCTGAGAATTTACTGCTCCTCTAAGTGCTCTTTCCAAAAAGGAAATTTCTTCAAGTAATTTTGAATAAAAACGGCGTTTATTTTATCACTCTTTCCAAGAATATGTAATTGTTTTAATACTCTTTCGAAAAGAAAGTACTTAGAAAAGATGAATAACAAAGAGCACTAAATTTGTACCGATTTACAGAAAGATATTCAAATATCACTAATTCTTAAAACTAGCATTAAAAGAGTTATCTTTCGAAAGTTCAGAAAGTAATAATATTAAGTTTTAATTGTTTACTCAAATGTGATAAAAGTATACTAAAAGAAGATCTCTTTAAATACTGAGAAATAAATAATACTAGTTTTGAATTGTTAATTCAAAGAGCAATAAATTAGTTAATTTCCTTAGAAAAAGTCAGTTCAGTTCAGTATTTTTGTATACTTATTAGGGTTTGGGATTTCCCGGACTTTTTTATTTCCCGGGAAACGGGAATGAAAAAATTTGATTCCCGGGATTCCCGGGAATCCCGGGAAATATTTTTAAACAAAATTGTTAATGAAAACCACGTATATAAGTAATTTTTGTTAAAAAAAAACACTATTTCAGTACAAATGCAGTCTGTGTAGTGAGAATTCAAAGTAAAAAATATCAGAATGTTGAACATTTGATTTCACATAAATTACTCGCAGCACTGCCAAACGAATTGCATGATTCCAGCAGAAAGCACCTACTACTGGACTGTCGGAAACAAACCGTCTCATCACACTTGGCCCATTAGATATGGTGGCCACAATGTTATTTTCCAAAGAAAAATAAAACTCTTGTAGTCTTATTTCTACAATTCTTCTTATTTCATCAGCATTACGTCTTCCTGATATATAAACCAACCCCAGGTTATAAAATTAATTATTTCCGTTTATACATATGTTCAAATATCTCTTTTGTGATAATCTTGTCCATTCATCTAAGATTATAGTAAATCTCCTATTGTTAGAAATATTGCTCGATATTTATTTTATCATGATATCTTTTACATGATTGTAGTAATTTAATATAATGTTCTTTACATCGGTTTAATTTTTTTGCAATGCCATGTTTTTATTATAAAAACTTTCTCGAATAAACGAAGATCTAGTTATGATGCGGATTGACTGCGGCTTATTTAGATACCATTTCAGGAAATGTTTGCCCTACCATAAAACCTTTAATGCCTATTCAGCTTACACTTTTTTCTTCGGGAACTTTGCTAATTTTAGCTGAAACGTAATTCTTGTTGTTGTTTTCTTCAAGAGAAGTTGCATGACCATCAATTTTTTTTTTTTTTTGTGAACCAAATTTAGATGTCGGATAACCAAATTTAGATACCACCGTTAACCATTAGTCTTGTCTTTTCACATTTATTAATGAAAACGTTACTTATAAAATTATTGACCCTTAATATAAAGGAGTATTTTAAATTTAAAGTCGACTTTATTTTTAATCAAACGGTTTTGTTCATTTTGTGTATGAAAACCTTACAAAAATATTTATATTTTCAAATATTTTGATTGGTTGAAAATAAATTAACCAATCAGAATGCTCCAAAAATAAACCAAGTCAAGGTATACTGCCACCCAATATTTTAACTAAAGTCGACTTTACCTAAATTATACATTTGAAAAATTTAGATAGTAAGGGCGATTATTTGTAAGAAACAAAGCTTTTTCATATTTCTTTTAAACATTTTACCAAGTTTTTAGGTTTTACTACTTAAATTTTGAATAAGTTATGCGAAAAATCTTTATTAGTTGAAATGCTCCTAATTACTTGGCAAAGATTTTATTTGTGTGTCAAATAAATGTATTCCCTTTTAAAAAATTTTAACAGTGACATTTTTGTTTTGGGATTTAAAATGTTTTTTATGACTAAAATTAAAAAATCCTATTCGAAACAAAAACAATTTAAAAAATTTAATATTTTTAAAATTTCCCGTTTTCCCGGGAAAAATATATTATTTTCCCGGGAATTCCCGTCAAACTTTTCCCGGGATTTCCCGGGAATTCCCGCCCGGGAATTCCCGAACCCCAAACCCTAATACTTATGCAAGCTTTGTATCATATAAAAAGATTTACTCTTAAGTAATCTTGCTTTGAATTTATACTTTCCCTAGAAATTTCTCTAAGAAAATGCATTTCTTTCAGTTATCTTTCTAAGAAACAGCATTTCTTTGAAAATATAGCAAAAGATTTACTATTTCTTTAGGAAATTCTCATTGCTAAATTAATTAATTTTTATAAATGCTATTTTATTATTTCAGTTAATATTTGTTTATATTTTACTTGTTAATTTAATAATAAATGTTTAAAAAAAATTTGCGGTTTTATTACGGAAAATATTGTTAGAACTACTGGCAAAACATAATAATATAAGGTTGGGACATCCCCGTTCCATAAATAATTCGGTTGTGGCAACTGAATCACTATAAACAATTCCGTTGTGACAACCGAATCACTATAAAAATTCGGTTGTTGCAACCGAATTGTCATAACAATTCGGTTGTGGCAACCTCATAAATTCGGTTGCAGCAACCTCAGAAATTCGGTTGGAAAAAAATTCGGTTGTGGCAACCGAATTGTTATGTGAGTGCATATCCATATTTCACTACAACTGTTTTACCGACAACAACTTTGTGATAAATATCAAAACCGTTAAATTCAAAAACAACAGTACGTGCCCATAATAATAAGAATGATATTATTTCATTCTCAATTTTGATGATGGCATCTCCAGTAAAATCAAGTGATTCATTAAACAATACACCAAAAAACCAACCGAAGAGGAAATGCCAAGAAATGTTGCCTGAAGACACGGCCGTACGTACGGATTTAGTTGGTAATATTGCTGTTAAAGATTTAATGAAAATGATGGAGACGGTAATGGAAGGGAAGTTGAAAAACGTGTCTACCAAATCTGATATTGATGAAATAAAACACAAAATAACTGATGTTGATAATAAGTTCGAGTTACTTAAGAAGGAAAACATTGCGCTTAGAGATGAAATAGAACAGCTTAAGATGGAGAGAAAAAAGACCATCAACAAATAAATCGTTTAATAGAACAAGGAAAACGGAAGAATGTAATTTTCCGTGGTATAGAGAAAAAAGAAACACCAAGAGAATCTGTAGAATCGGTATGTAAAGATGTCTTGAAACTTCCCAATATCGTAATTAATGCAGCCAGAATTATATATACGGCTAGTACTAGTAAAATCTGCGTTGTGGCAGAGTTGGAGACTGTTGAAATGGCGAATTCAATTTTCAAAAATCTAAAAGTATTAGCTGGCTCTACAATTAAAGTAGAAAAAGATCTCACTGAAGAAAAACAACAGGATAGAAAGGTGATGTTCCAGCTAAAATCAGATATTTTAGAAATTAGCAAAACACACAAGGTGCTCGTGAAAAATGATACTATTAAAGTAGGAACTAGCTGGCTGTTTTGGGACAGAAATCGTAAGTTGATGTGTGGCCAACAAAAAGCTGATGTGGTTTTGGCTAAACTTTATGGCGATAATATTAATAAAGTGAGTCTTAATTATGAAACTTTGTTTGAAAAAATTAATCAAAAAAACTAAATGTTAGCAATATATGTAAAAGTAAAACTTTAGATGTAATAAAATATTTAAAAATTCTATCATATAATATACACGGCCTAGAAAATAAGTTACTATATATTGATTTCTTTTCCTATATAAAATCATTCGATATTTTTGCCTTGTTTGAAACCCACGTCTGTTTAGAAAAAATCGAACAGTTTAATAAATTTTTTGGAGGCTTTGACTTGCTTTGGAGTCCAGCAACACGTAATAGTGTTCATGGAAGAGGTATTGGAGGTTGCCTATTGGGAGTTAAAAGAGAATTGAAGAAAACTGGTTTTATTTATTCATTTCAAAATACTCAAGAAATTGTAGCGGTAGACCGGTTGTGAAGGGTTGTATTCTTTGAGTAGTATGACAGCTGATTTGCTGAATATCAGTGAGAAGAGGCAAATGTAAGATAAATAGAAAGGGAGTGAAAGAAATGGCAATGTTATCAAAATAGTAACAAATGATAATTTTGTTTTAGGGCTGGATACTTCAGCCAAATGGAAATTACTCCGCTCTTTTGTACCGACTCCCGCTCTTTTTCGTTACTCTTCATAAGTGTATCGATATTCCTAGGGTAAGAGTAGTGTAAAGAGTGCGAAAGGCTCAATAGGTATTGGAGTGAATATGATGGGGGGGAGATGGCGGCTATGTGTAGTTAGTTTCGGAGTTAGCTTGGCGGTTGTGGTGGAGAATTTAACTCTTCATTGCTATTTTAACTCTCAAGCTAAGCACAAGTGGGAACTGGAGCGCTGCAGCAAAGTATTTTATTTTCATTTTGTTTTTTTTGGTATATACAACCGCCAAGCCTTTGGGTAAAAAAAAGGGGTAAGTTAATTAAAATCGTTGGTTTTTTTAATGCTTTAATTGGATTTTTATCCAATAGTTTCGCCCAGTCCTCATCGGTATTTTATGAAAAAAAACTTTGCTAGTTTTTTTGGTTTGGAGCGGGGGCTACAGTTCTCGTATAGGGGAAATACCAGGAAGGCGAAGTGTCTCCTGTGATCCCTAGGACTGTAGTCCACAACGATTTATTTTTTTTGCTACTCCAGATGTTTTTGAATATCCCAAGTTTGCTTTTCATCGCTGAGGTGATTTAATTTTTGGAGGGTAGCCGCCATTGCTTCATCAAGCCGCCATTCAACCGGGCCATCCATGTTGGTTTTTTTATATATGTATACCAGGAGGCCATTTAAAATAGATCAAGACTCAATAAATAATTGATACTTGTGGGTGAGTCCGTTAAAAAAAAAAAGGCAAAGAATATTTTAAAGTTAAAGTGGTAGTAATTTAAGAAAGAAAAGTGAATATAAAAGTTTGAAAATTTTAAAGTGATGAAATAAGCTGTGTATTAAGTTAAGAAAAAATTAAAGGCGGAAATTTTGAGAAACGAAAAAGTTAAATTCGGAAAATTTGTGAGGAAAGACTTACGAGATACACCCAGAAAAAAAATTTGTTGTCCCAACCGAATTAGGTTCCAACCGAATTAACGAGGTTGCCTCAACCCCATTTAAGGGGTTGTTACAACCGAATTTTGAAGTTGTACCAACCGAATTCGGTTGTCACAGCCGAATTTTGAGGTTGTGGCAACCGAATTCGGTTGATTAAACTGAATTTCGGGGTTGATGCAACCAAATTCGGGGTTGTTGCAACCGAATTCGGTTATGGCAACCGAACTGTGGAGTTGTGACAACCGAATTCGGTTGCAATAACCCTATTTAGAGGTTGCGACAACCGAATTTATTGAAATGCGGGGTTGCCTCAACCGATATTTTATATTAATCTAGCTATATTGAAAAAAATTAGTTTTTGCAATAAAGGACCCATTTCTTATATTTTTATACATATATTTTAATGAAATTAAATATAATGATAATTTAACACTAATATTAATAGTTATTTTAGAAATTTACCTAATATTAGGAATTACATTAGCCAATATTTTAGCCACAATCTTAAAGGAAAACTACCAATTATTTCTTTCAAATCGTTACTGAAATTTTTTCGATAAAAAATTAATTTATTTTAGTACTCTTAATTAATTCAAGGCCCTATGCTCCTTATAAGAACGATGGGAATATATATATGGGTGAAATCGAAAAATGTGATAAGTTTTTGGGCCAAATTTGTGAGAAGCAAAACGTGTGATCTCTTTATAAGAAAAAGAAGAAGAGGACTAAAATAACTACCCTTTTTCAAATCTGGAGTACTTCAAGAAACAAACACAGCAAACAAAGATGATCATTAATGACTAAGAAATGAGCTCCAAAACATAAACATTTTTTCACTTTTTCCTATGAAAGTGGTCCGTCTAAAAGAGCCCCCTGTGTACTCAGAAATTACTCAGAAAAAAGAACGTATAAATTCGAAATTTTCCTCATAAATTTAAATAATTTTGGAATCTTTTTTGAGTCCGAAAATGAAACCTCATTTTTTTTCATTTTTTTTCTTCTTTATTCAGTCTATGGAACATAATTTCCTTACAGACTATTATTAAATATAAAACTAATATTTATAATTATTTTAAAACTAAAGGCTTTTGATAAAGCTGGAATGGTCGCACCCTTACATTTACAGGCCACAAGGAAGGCTTTAAAAGCTCATTATAGAATTCCGCAGAGATTCCAATTTTAAACGATATTTTTTTAGTTAAGTTTAAATCGGTATCCTTTTTGACCAATTTATAGCATTGTAAATGCATTTTTTTAATATTAGCGTATTTCGCAATATATTCCAATATTTGATCAGCTGCTACACTTGGCTTAAATGAGGACAAATGAACCCATTTTTTATTATCAATAACTTCTAATTCATTGTTATTATTGTGTCCAAAAACAACATCTTTACGCTTTCTTTTTGATTTTACTTTCATCCATTCAGTATTATTTATTGGGATGTCACTATCTACTTGAGAGTATGCAGTAGCAGCAGTATCAGTATTGTCAGAACCACAAATACTGTCTCTCCTTTTACGTGGACTATTAGCCTTTGAAACGTTAAAATTAATATCACTTGGTTTAGAAGCAACAACAGCATTACAACAATCGTGGTCAGACTTTTGCGAGAAGAAAATACTGTCTCTTCGTATACGTGCACGTGTATGATTAATTGGTCCAGCAGCAACAACAACAGTATTCTTACAATCATGTGCATTACCAACAACAACAGCCTTACCATCATCTCGATCATTAGAAACATTAAAAGCATAACAATTGGCAGAATTTGTTAAAAAGGAATCTGACAAAGTTGAACGACATTTTTGTTCTGTTTTATTTTTTGAAAAACTTGTTTTAGCATGTTTGTTTTTATTTGTTAAAAAAAACATTCTCAATATCATTGTTTTTGTTCATATAGGCATGGAATTGTATTTTTAATTCCTTTATCTCATTTGACAAAATTGACACAATAGAAATTAAATCATTAGAATTTCCAGCACATTTATTGCATTTATAAACAATATTGTTGGAAGATTTTAATAGATTAAATTTATCATTATCAACACCAGAACATATTTGATGAAAATGTCCACTGCAAATTGTACATTTAATAAAAACACTACCGACTGCATTACAGCAGCTAGCACAAAAAGTGTTAGACTGCATTAGAAAAACCGAACTTGTCTGAACGACGGCAACTACTGAACTGCTTTTTAGATTATAGAGACAACTTTTTGGATTGTTTTCTGAGGGTTCATATTTTCTACCAAAAAAAGAGTGTTTTCAAAAAAAAAAAACAATAATCATTTCTATGAACCATTTAAGAATCTCATTTATGAGCGCTCCGAAATTGCTGGCTGGGATAGCAAAATAACTTCTGTTTTTTAAATGAAAACGTCTTAAAATAAGAAGAAACAGGTAGGTATTAATGAAAGAATAAATTACTCTTTCTTTGAAAGAAAGGCTATGTAGTTAATACTTCTATCCTTTTGTTATAATGAACACTTAGATAAACTTTTTCCAGAGATTTTAAGATTTTAAACTGTTTTGAGCATCAATAACTATTGATATGGTTATCCAAACACCTCCCAGATTAAAAATTATTTAAAAAGTTGACTTAAATATTTAAGTATACTATTATTGAAAAAGAAAGTAATTACTCGCTATAAAACTGGATATTACTAATCTACTCTGGCAATTTTAATAAAAAGTTTCCCGCCTAAGTGATGTAATTTTTTTTAAAGAGCATTAATAAAGTAGAGTTTTTCGAAATAGTGGTAAAATAAGTACCGTTTCTCCGTGTACCGTGTATTTTGTGTGTATTTGGTATTGGAAGGTTTGATGATGGACATATGTTCCCAGAAAAAACCGGGTTTTAACTACTTACCAGTCTATTTACTTGCTAATTACATTTGTTCGCGATATCCCAAAAGTCATGGATAGTCATTATCTTATCAGTTGCAAAAAAGGCACAAAATAATGAGGACAAAAATAATTATATATGGTCAATCAGGGTCTATTCAGAACATAAAATTTAATTTTAAAGTCGAAGTTAGTTTATATTAACTATACCACCAATTAACAAAAACTGTTCAAATAACGCTTTTGAGGCGAACTTTTCACGCGGTCCCTACAAATCGATACCATTTTATCGAAAGTTTACTGAAAAACTAACCCCTTTTCCGAAGGATTTCAAATAAGTAACCCCTTCAATAAATTATTAATAAATGAGTATCCTTTACTGGAAATTACTCTAGAAGGATATTTACATGAAAGGATCTACCTTTTCCTTAAACAGGGCTACAAAATTTCTAATTTGAGTATTATATGGATACTAGTTTTTACTTTTGCCAGAATTTTAAGAAACACCATTCATTGATTATCATCTCACCAAACAACTCTAATATAAAGGCGGCATCCTTACCCTTGCAACAAGGACAACCTGTGAATTAAGCCTGTGTTATCACAATAAATACATATATTTGTTATAGAATTTTAAATAGTTTTTCTAACCTTAGTACATCACTACCACTTCGAATCTTATGGTAATACCGTCATTGTATGTGAGCAGTAGAACTTTCAGCTAATCATTAAATTTAATCACAGTACGGGAATATGATTCAAGGGCAGGCTTAAAAGCCTTCACAGAAATAATTGGTATTTTCGTCAATTCTCGAAATTAGATCTTCGTTTAATGTCCCCATTTAAAATCAACATTGCTTCTCTGGTATTTATGGCCAATAGCTGATGTAGAACCAAAATATTTAGTTTGCCTTATTCACCGTTTGACTTCGATCTTCGCTAATTTTGGGCTATTTTGATAGAAAGAAATAGTTATTAATACTCGCCCTATAGTTTTTGCACTCATACAAACCTTTATTGAAATAATTTTATTGCGAAAACAATTTGTTTTGCCTTTTTATGGTATTTTTTTATTTATTTATTGTCCGTTATTATTTTATATTTTAATTTTTTATATTTGAAGTTTAAAATAAATTCACCAAAATTCATATTGAGGTTGCGACAACCCCATTCCAAAAATAATTCGGTTACCACAGCCGAATTAGGTTGATGCAACCCTATTGAATACACTTCGGTTTCTACAACCGAACTTATACCAACTCGGTTGTCACAACCTCGTTAAATCGGTTGTCGCAATAGAATGGAAGTTGTGACAACCGAATTTGATTATGACAACCGAATTGAGGTTGTGACAACCGAACTGAGTTTGCGACAACCGAATCAAGGTTGTGGCAACCTAATTCCAACCGAATTTTTCGGAGGGTGTAAATTTAAAGTTTTCTTTTTAAACAAACGAGTAATTAAAATAGCAATTAGAATAGTGTTTAGTTTTTAATTAGTGTTAGTGCTAGTAAGAAGAAAAAGTGTTAGCCCAAAACTACATTAAAGTGTCTGTTTGTTAGTGGTAGTTTATCCCGGGTAGTTTTAGCCCGGTTAAAAGAAGTCTACTTTAGAGAGCTCTCTCAAGTTAGGAAAAGTAAAGTTTAGTCATTTAACCTTAAATTGGTATAGATATTGTAGGTGTATTTTTGGGATTTTTGTTAGTGTTAGGTTTTTTTTTGTTAATTGTATTAGGTTAGTTCAAAGAAGGTTAAGTTTTAAATTTTGTATAAATTTTTTATTTTTTTATTTACTTACTGTTTAGTTTTAGGATTTATCTTATTTAAATAAAAAAACTAGGGCCAATTTTATATTGAATAAATTTTATTATATTTATTGTTTAAGAATTTTACATGTTTTCATTTGGCTGAACATTAATAAGAAAATGTCTGGCTAAAGTGTTAAAATGGTGTGTTAACGTAAGTATGTGTTAAAGTGACCAGTGTAGTGTTTGTGGGGTAACATAGTCATCGTTCAATTTATGTTACCATGGCAGGGTGGGCAGGCTAGGCGGGACAAGCTCCATCTTTTGTCCCCGAAATGTTTTGTTTCAGTTCTGTTTATTGTAGGTTTTCGTCCGTCTGTTTTTTTATGAAAATACAGTACCTTTTTGTTAGTTTTGTGTAGGTTTTTATGTAAGGGTTTAATGGGGATTTTGTTTTGAGTAATTGTGGGATTCTGTCCCAGGGTTAGCTCAGTGTTTTGTTTTGGTTTTTGAGTTTTTTTATGAGTTTAGTTTTTATGTAGTTTTTGTGTAGGTTTTTTTTTATAAATTTTAGTGTCCGACCCTCTGCCGGAAATAGCGGGTCTTACCTCCCCTGTCGTCCGTGAGCTAGCTGGACAAGTAGGGGCTATTTCCGGTACGCTATGACCAGGGTTTCGTGACAAAATTAATGTTATAAATTTCGCTATTAATAGCACCCATTTTACCCTAATTCCACTGTATATGAGAGCGGTTACATTTAAGGAAGATTTTCGTAGACTAGACTTGCTCTTTAAAGAAGCTTATCTGCCTAACCCTATAGTATAGTAAAAGGTGATTTAAATTCCAGAATTGGGATACTACAAACCAATATAGATGATATAATCAGAGATAGGTTTGCAGCAGGCACGATAGTTTCGTATTTGGAGACATTACCAATATAATACAAGAAGTATACAACAAGATGCATAAAGAAGAGCCTAGATTTACACGGAAACAAAAATGGTATAACAGGCAATGTTACAATGCAAGAAGATTATCATTTACACTTTTGCAAAACTTTAGAAATAATTGCAGCGACGAAAATAGAGCAAAATATTTAAAGGCAAATCGAAGCTATAAAGAAGTGTGTCGTGAATAGGGTTTGGGATTTCCCGGACTTTTTCATTTCCCGGGAAACGGGAATAAAAAAATTTGATTCCCGGGAATACCGGGAATCCCGGGAAATATTTTTGAACAAAACTGTTAATGAAAACCACCTATATAAGTAATATTTGTTAAAAAAAAAACACTATTTCAGTATAAATTCAGTCTGTGTAGTGAGAATTCAAAGTAAAAAATATCAGAATGTTGAACATTTGGTTTCACATAAATTACTCTAAGCACTGCCAAATGAATGATTCCAGCAGAAAGCACCCAGTACTGGATTGTCGGAAACAAACCGTTTCATCACATTCGGCCCATTAGATAGGGTGGCCACAATGTTATTTTTCAAATACAAATAAAACCATTCTAGCCTTATTTCTACAATTCTTCTTAATTCATCAGCATTACATCTTCCCATGCACGGTTCCAGCAATTAATATAAGGGGAAAAATCATACGCCTAAGTGGCCAACTCAATGTATTTGTCTACTGTGGCGTATGATTTTTCCACTTATATTAATTGCTGGAACCGCGCATGCATCTTCCTGACATATAAACCAACCGCAGGTTATAAAATGAATTATTTCCGTTTATACATATGTTCAAATATCTCTTTTGTGATATTCTTGTCCATTCATCTAAGATTATAGTAAATCTCCTATTGTTAGAAATATTGCTCAGTATTTCTTTTATCATTATATCTTTTACATGATTGTAGTAATTTAATATAATGTTCTTTACATCGGTTTCGTTTTTTGGCAATGCCAGGTTTTTATTATAAAAACTTTCTCGAATAAACGAAGATCTAGTTATGGTACGGATTGATATTCCGTCGACTGCGGCTAATTTGGATACCATTTCAGGAAATGTTTGCCCTACCATTAAACGTTCAATGCCTATTCAGCTTACACTTTTTTCTTCGGGTACTTTGCTAATTTTAGCTGGAAGGTTATTCTTGTTGTTGTTTTCTTCAAGAGAAGTTGCATGACTCTCAATTTTTTTTTTGTGAACCAAATTTGGATGTCGGATAATACCTTCGTTAACCATTAGTCTTTTAGGGCAAATATTGGACTACGCTGCATTATGCGAAAAATCTTTATTAGTTGAAATGCTCCTAATTACTTGGCAAAAATTTTTTGTGTTTTAAAGAAATTGATTCCCTTTTAAAATATTTTAGCAATAACATTTTGTGTTGGTATTTAAAATGTTTTTTATGACTAAAATTAAAAAATCCTATTCCAAACAAAAACAATTTAAAGAATTTAGTATTTTTAAAATTTCCCGTTTTCCCGGGAAAAATATGTTATTTTCCCGGGAATTCCCGGTAAACTTTTCCCGGGATATCCCGGGAATTCCTGAACCCCAAACCCTAGTCGTGAAGCTAATGGCGTTTTCTTTTCTGAAAAAAATGTTGCCTTTTTTTTGCATTTTGCTTTTGAATTGCCTTTTTTGTGTTCTTTTCTAAATTAAGGGTAACATTCTAAGAGGGCTAGGTGTTCTTTTCTAAAAATGTTGCCTAAATAAAGGGCAAAAAGGCAACATTTTTCGCCCTCAAAAAATTTACGGGGTAGAGTGTTGCCCTGTTTTTTTCTTTATGTCAATGCCATGTGTATATACTGTAATGCTTTTTGCCAGCTAACTCACAACTTGGTGGCCTAGGGGGTACTATCATGGCTTCTGATGCAGTAGGTCGCAGGTTCAAACCCCGGTTGGAGCAAAATATTTTTTTTTGTTTTTTTTTTTGTTTTTATAAAATTTTAATTAGATTTTTATAGTTTTGCTGTTATTTAGTATTTAACAATTTTTTAGGCTAAAAATAAATAAAAAATTATACAATTTGCTTTAAATATGAAAAAAAAAAATTTAATTGAAAAAAGAAAATACATAAAAAAATTTATTTTTTACTTTGTCTGGAATTTGAACCCGTCCAGCCCATGTCAAAGGCAGGCACCACAACCACTAGGCTACAATTAGTAATAGTTTGCGTAAACAATATTGCATACGAGTATACAATACACATACATATGTTTAGAAAAATGCAACAGTGATTTTATTGTGTTCTATTCTGATTGAAAAAATGTAACATTTTAATGGGGTGAAGGCAACATTTTTAAAATGTTGCCTTTTAACAAGGCAACATTTTTTTCCAGAAAAGAAAACGCCATAAAATATATTATTACCAGCAACTTGATATAAGAATAGAAAAGGTTAAAAATAGCAAAGATTGGTGGAAAATCGCAAAAGAAATACGAAATGAAGATATTTTACCCAGCATATCAATACCAGCAGATGAGCTAAGGACATATTTTCAAAACTTATTGAATCCACCACAAATGTCATTAGATTTCCAATATTCTTTTCAATATAGAAGTGATGAAGACTTAGATAAAACAATTACAATGAGCGAGATAAAGAATATGTTGGCTAAAACAAAATTGAATTTTTAAAAAATGCCCCAGATAAACTATTAGTGGAAGTGGCAAAAAGCAGCAATGTTCTGTATGATAGTGGTAAAGTGGATGCTTCCTTTATAGAAAGTATTATATTCCCCATACATAAAAAGGGGGACAACACGGTTCCAAGTAACTACCGGGGAATATCCTTTATGAATTGTCTACCAAAAGTAATGATGGGTTTGATTACAGAAAGACTAACAGAATGGACAGAACGGAACAAGGTTTTAAACGAATATCAAGCTGGGTTTCGAAAAAATTATTCCACATCAGATAATATTTACAACCTCTCCTCCATTGTTCACATAAACTTTGCGAAGAATAAGAAAACGTATGCATTTTTTGTAGACTTTAAGGCAGCTTTCGATAAAGTGTCTCGCAAAGCATTAATTTATAAACTGCATACAATCGGTGCGTCAACAAAGCTGGTTAAGTTTATAGAAAATGTTTACAGCAATACCAAATCCGTAGTATGGACAGGCAGCGAGCTCTCTAAAAGTTTTTCTATAGAATCAGGTGTAAAACAGGGATGTTTACTCTCACCATTACTGTTTGCAATATATCTAAATGATTTGTATGATCACTTGGAAGGTGGAATACAGTTAGACAACTTAAACATACGGCTACTCATGTATGCAGACGATATAGTGATCCTGGCTGACAACATACAAGTGATGCAGAAAATGATATACAGACTTGAAGAATATTGTAAAATGTGGAATGTTAAGGTAAATTTAAATAAGTCCGAAATCATGGTTTTTAGAAAAGGTGGCAGACTGGCGAGTAACGAGAAATGGTTTCTGAATAGTAATGAGATAAAAATAGCGTCTGAATACTGTTATCTAGGGGTTATATTGACATCGAAAATGATTTTCAGAAAACATGTGGAAAATAGAAACGTAGCAGCAAAAAACAGCATTAATATTACATGGAATAATTTTCTAAGCAAGCGAAATTTGTCTCTTAAGTCCAAATGGAAATTATTTTTGGCAGTATGCAGTTCAATTCAAACATACGGGGCGCAAGTATGTTTTTCGTTATTTGAAGAAGTAGACAAGCTTCAAATTTATTTTATGAAAAAGTTACTTAAACTACCGAACTTTACACCAACGTATGCGTTAATGTTGGAAACAGGAATCATGGACATCTTTTCACGCTAGATCTACACCTTAGGTATATCACCAGAACCCTATTTGATTTCAGCGAAGATAGACTACAACATACATTAACACGAAAATTACTACAACATCAGCTTTTATGGGTAAAAGACCTCAATACAATAGGGGCAGAGTATAATATTAATTGGTCAGAAAGTCTTACTACTAAGGAGCAATGGAATGAAAACCGAAAAAATCTCTTGCAAGCTTTAAGAAATAAATATTACGGTCAACTGTTCACCCAGAAAACAGTCTCAGTTGTGGCCACCGAATTTGTTGCCAATCGAATTCGTACGGTTACGAGAACTATCTTTATATTAAATTATATTTCTCGTCGTGAAAGCCAATATTCGGTTGTCCAATTCAATATTATATTCCACATAAATATTATTATGTTACACAAATTTTTGAAATTAAAAAACTTTTTTTCAATTCTCCGGTATTGAACCCGGTCATTCTGATTAATAATCCACACTCTTACCCATTGCACCACAACTACATTTAATTTTTTTAGCCATATTTACTTTTTATACTTAAGAATATTTTATTTTTATTAAAAAACAACATCTAAATTTTTGTCTTTTCCGGGAGTCGAACCCGGAAATCTGGCGTACTAGGCTAACTCCTCACCCACTAAACCACAAACAATTATTAATTTTAATGTCTAATTTTGAATTTATATGTTCAGTTTGGAAAACAAATATAGCATAAACTTCGTTTACCAATACCAATTAATAGTTGAGTGTGTTATCAACACAATCCACAATTCGGTTGGTTCTACAGAAACTCGACTTTATGGTCATATTTGATTAGGATAACCGTATTTGTAGTTACCACTTTCGAATATTGAAATTTTTTTAATAAAGGTTATAGGTAACACCAATTTTCTTGTATATACAATAAATAAATGGCTGCTTCTACTGCGTAGAATTACTAAACTGATACTAATTTTAAAATTGATTGGAGATACCAATAATTTGTTAAAAGGATTGTTTTTTAGTTTGCTTTCCCTATTTTTAATACCTAGTAAAATATTTTTGGTCTAGTATTCAATTATAGGTAACTCCAAAAAAAATAACGTCCTGGCAAATTAATTTGAATAGTTCTGATCGAATTCCAACCAATCTTTTTCCTGGGTGTTGATAAGCAAAATACAAACAAACAGAATTTATAAAAATTTGGAACCAATGATAGGTCAAGCGTACTTAACTGAAGTCAGCAGTCGAGATGATATAATGTGGATTTTTAAGATGAGGTGTGATCTAATAAAACTAAATGCCACCAGATTTCAGAATAATCAGGATGATTTATCGATTTTATGCTCAATTTGCAATATGTTCGAAGAAGAGAATTTAGTACATTTTTTGGGCCGTTGTTCAGCTTTTAGGGAATTTAGAATGTTTTATTTCGGAAAAGTTTTACTTGAAGAGGAAGAAGTTTTGAAAACACTTGATGGTAAAATAATAGAATGGAAGGCGTTAGCTAATTTTATAAAACACTGTATAAATTATAGGAATATGCTTATACATGAATTTAATTATTAATAATTTGTAATATTTTTGCACAGCACGTAATTTATTTAAGATTTGCCGACCGACGACATCAAGTCATGGTCGAATGTTTGAACACCAATTATTGATTTTTGTAATATATATATTGCTGCATTATGAAAATAAAGAATACTACTACTACTACTATTAAAAAATATGCAAAATGCCGATTTGCGGATTTTTGGTCGAAAAATACCGATTTTTTGTTAAAACTCAAAAACACGAAATTTTAATTTTTGGTGATTTACAAATCATGTTAGGATTTGCACTTTAGGTAGAACAATATTCTCTTCTGATTTCTAAATATTTTTCAAAATTTTTTTGATCCCGAATACAAAATTATCAAACATAAATCAATTTCTGACGATGATTAATGGTAATTTTCTATGTTTAAACTACTTTTAAAGACAAATATGTAATACTAAAACTGAATTGATAATATCAAAAAAAATTTTAATTTTTCGAAAACGCAATTTCTGGAATTAAATTAAGCTAAATCCAAAACGGATTTATTTTATTTATAAATATATTTTGGATTTAGTTTAATTCAATCCCGGTGTTCACATTTTTACAAAATTTAATGATTTTCTTTCACATTATATTAGCGAATAAGTATTAGATTTTGAGAAATATATTAAATTTTGAAAGTTAAAAAACAAAATGTGAATACTTAAACGAAATAAAATAAATCCAGTGATTAAAAAAGATCCAATATTTGCATAATATTTCAAGGTGTACGGGTACCTTAAGTTCGGAGAAGAACTATTTTTAAAATCTGTAAAATTAATTTATGTACATAGTATTGGTGAGATAATATCTGAATATGTATCATAAAAATATTCATAAAATTACAACTAAAATTTTTTTATTATCATTTCATTTATCTCTTAAGCTTTTATTTTTATTTAATTGTTAAACTTAAAACATATTAAGGGTTTTCACAAGGGGTGTGCTATTTGTTGTATCGTCGTATCATCCTAACAAAAAACAGAGTTGTTAGAATTTAAATTGAAAAAATACAACATTTGAGAATAGCACGATACAACATTTTTAGGTATGAGGTTGCGTGTGCTAACAGATAGAAAAATGAATAGAAAATCGTTGTTAAACACAAATAAAAATTTTAACAACTCTGTGTTTTGTTAGGACGATACAACGATACAACAGATAGCACACCCCTTATGAACAACCTTATTATTTTACACGAAATGTATTTTTCACATCTTTTTTTATGAAAAGTTACCTAAATATTACATAAATGAGTATTTTTGAAAGTGCCGATTTTTTAAAATCAAAGTGCCGAAAATGCCGAATTTTTGAGAAAAAGTGCCGATTTTTCATCAAAATCATCTGACAGCCCTGGCCGTGAGGCTTACCGTATCTCTATCTATTCCAGAGGTCGGCATCACCTATGCCCATGGGCGCTCTCTCACACCTACATAAGCTCACACATAGAACAAAAAAATAATCAGTCGCATACAAGATTTCAATGAAGTAGGTTGTCACATAGCTTGTTTGCCAGAGTTTTTATACTCTGCATAATGTTTATTGATACATTTTTTTGGTAATTTATTTTTAAGTTTCTTTGTTTTTATTTTTTTCTGTGTTGTTGTTTTTTGATATTTTCGTAGTTGTTGTTTGCTTTTAAATTTTTATTTTATATTCCCATTCAGTGTTACCATATATTTTTTTAGAAAAACTGTAAAAAAAAACTGTTTCTTTATAGAAAAACAGTTTTTCGAAAAAATTTAAATAATCGGAAGAAATTCTGGAATCCCGAAGTATAGTGGGATTAAAATATTATCAAAGGGTCTCAATTTTCAAAATATCGAGATTTGAACAATTTAATTGCGTTTGGCATTTATATTAATCGACTTTTTGCACAGCCTTCTAACAAAACTTTTTTAAGAATTTTGGTCTCCTAGGCCCGAATCTGAAGTTATAAAAAAGTTCATCGAATCACCCTTCCGACATGTGAGCCTTTTTTTTATTAACTCCTGACTTAGGATAGAATACTTTACTGGTCAATGTTATACTTCAAAATATTATTTATGGATTTGCATTCTGCATAAAATTACCTTTTATTCGATTGAGTATTATTATGTCGGGAATTGTTTGACGGCGTGTAAAAACCCCGTAAAAATCTCGAAAATCACGTTTTTTGGAATAGTCCTTGATCATAATTTAAATTAAAAAAAAAATTGATTAAATTGATTGATTAAATTTAAAAAAGTAGTAAACTGTTATCTAGAATTGGAAAATATTTACTTAAACAAAATGAATCTCGGACTTTTTGATGAGACATTGTTTTAAAAATTTTTTCAAAAAAATGTCACTTTCTAAATTATTATCCTTCATTTAGAAATGATCTGGAAAGTTCGGCTAAAAAATGTCCATGTCAGATGTGGTTAAGCTAATTTTATTCCATGCTAATATTTGATGAAAATTGTAAAAAGTGTCGTTTTTTCAGTAAGCATATTTTATAGTACAATAATGGCATTTTTAAATTTATTTATGTTTCGATTTGTACCTAATTTTTCAGCACAATATGAAAGTTTTATTGTAATTTTTGGGTCATATGCATAATTACTTTCTAAGTTTATAAATGGCTTATAAGAAAAATATTTTATACAAAATTCATTTTATAAACGTGTTATCAGGTTTTCAAATTATTGTGCATAAGCACTTTTATATTTGAATTCTTAATTTTCAGTTAAAAAATTAAAAAAAAAAATTGTAAATGAAACAAATATGCCGATTTAATATGAAAACACTGTAAAAAAATCCATGAATT
The DNA here is from genome assembly GCA_949987735.1 of Leucophora obtusa. NCBI lineage: Eukaryota > Metazoa > Arthropoda > Insecta > Diptera > Anthomyiidae > Leucophora > Leucophora obtusa. The sequence goes on along the minus strand of OX465295.1, from coordinate 131,082,448 downwards.
TAAAAAAACTGTTTTTTACATGCAAAAACTGAAAAATTGTTAGGCTTCCCAAAAAACTGTAAAAAACAGTTAAAACTGGTTATATGGCAACACTGTTCCCATTATAAACATTTAAAATTTTCGAATTATTATACAAACCAGTGTTGCCAACTCTTGAAGGCAGGAAAGCACCGTGAGCATTGTGAAAACGGGTAAAAAGGGTAAAAATTTACCAAAAATGGGGTAAAAATGCACGATACTAATTTTTTGAAAAATTTAAGTCAAGAATTTAAAAACACATTTTAGTTTTGTAAAATCGTATGAAAAAGGTTAAAAAATAACCAAAAAAGGGGTAAAAAAGCACCAAAATAACATTCTAAAATTTTGAAGATTAAATATAAAGAAGTTGCTATTTAAAATTGTACTACAAACATTGTAAAAAATGTAATTTTTGTATGGTTCGTATTATTTGTTCAACTTTGACAGAAAATTCAATAAAAATTTAAAAATACGAGAACAAATACCAAAAATATAAACTATACAGAAAGCACTGCCAGAAATCTGAAAAAGCACTGTAAATACCCGCTTTTTTTAAAAGGGTATTTGTAAAAAATCACCGGGTACGGGAAGGACAAAAGCACCAAAAAATACCCGAAAAGCACTGAAATGGCAACACTGATACAAACGTTCTTTGTCAGTGCATTGAGAGTGAGAGGCTGCAACTCACTCATACAAGCACAAAATAAGGTTGTAAATCTTTGCCGATCCCTGATCTATTCTTACTCTATGATGGCATGTACTGTATGATCAACAAATATACAAGAGAAGACATATACAAAAACTCACGCACATGCATAGACCATCTCTTTGTAAGGAAAAAACATATAAATACACACGTATGTTAATCCATAATAAAAACGAGTAAAAAGGTTAAAGTCGAGCATGCCGACTATACAATACCCTACACCAGTCTGGTTAAAAGCCAACTAATGTTTGGACCCGAAATTCGAATGGGTTCAAATGGGACTTGTGAGTCAGCGAACCAAATTTCATTAAAATATCTTAATATTTGCGACCTGAGGTTTGTAACCAAGCCAATTTTGGGGGGACCCTTATATGGGCACTAGGTCTAAACATGGACCGGTGTTAACCAAAATGAATAGGCTTCGTCCTTAGGCCCACATAGGTCTGTGTACCAAATTTCATCAATATATATTAATATTTGCGACCTGCAGCGTATAAAAAATATAATTTTGCGGGGACCCTTATATGGGCACTAGGTCTAAACATGGACCGATGTTCACCAAAATCAATAGGCTGCGTCCTTGGGCCAACGTAGGTCTGTGTACCAAATTTGATCAAAATATCTTAATATTTGCGACCTGCAGCGTATAAACAATATAATTTTGGGGGGACCCTTATATGGGCACTAGGTCTAAACATGGACCGGTGTTAACCAAAATCAATGGGCTTCGTCCTTGGGCTGATATAGGTCGGTGTACCAAATTTCATCACAATATCTTAATATTTGCGACCTGCAGCGCATAAACAATATAATTTTGGTAGGTCCCTTATATTAAGGTGACCATACGTCATCTTTTATGGAGGACAATCATCTATTTTAACTCGCTGTCATCTATAAAATTTGTGTCCTCTTTCTGTCATCTTTTTCATAATCGGTCATCTTTTGTCATCTTTATTTTTAAAAGCATGATTAAGATTTTTTTATTAAGCTTAGAGTAGGAACAGAACAAGCACTGCACGAGCGATGGTTTCCTTTAAAAATTATAACAAATTTTATTTCACGCCGATGCGAAAACCGTTGTTTTCTGTCAAATCGTAGGAAAAATGTCGTGCCGTGCTTGTTCTGTTCATACTCTTAATGAACTTTCGCTTTTGAAAATAAATGGTTACACTTATTTTCTTTTCGATACTGCATGCTGTACAATTTGTTGGGTGAAAATGAGTTTTGATAGTGTATGGGCTTGTTTGATGACCATTACAAAAACAAAATGCACACGTCCATCCCGCAAGTTGTACGATATACAGTATCGTGTATGGGCCCCTGTAAGCGAGTACAGGGTTGACTTGTAGTCTACACGAGACATCGATTTGTTCAACCAACGATCAATTTCTTGTTCGCCCATGAATTTGTCTCGTGTGGACCACTCTGGTTCATGTTTTGTTCTTGTTTAGAAAACGTTGAACAAGAACTTAGTGGCATTACTAAAAAATAAAGAAAATAAAAGAAAATGAATAAAATGTTAAGAAAAAGTAAATACTTTGTATTTTTATTGAATTTAATGCAATTTACTTTTTATTATTGTAAAAAAATTAGTGAAAAACACATTCAGTTTGTTCGTTTACTCGAATTTCTTACTACTTTTACTACAATTGGAAAGTTTTGTTTACTTTTTGTATTGAATTTTTCCAGCTGTAGTAAAAGTAGTAACTTGTAAAAAGTAAACGAACACTCCTATTGGAAACATGAAAATAAATAGTTTCGTTTGTGACCTACTCCAATAAAAAAGAAAAAATAATGAATTGTCTGCCATTACGTATTCTCCACCCAAAACAAATGGACAAATTTTTTCCCGTTATTCTGCTGACGATTAGTTTTTGGGCAAACAAATCAATGTCTCGTTAAGACGCTAAGTGATACATTGCAAACATTTAGTTTAGAGATTTTTTTGTTTTTATATTTTGTTTTCTCTGTGTGCTGTTTTTTTTTTTTTTTTTTTTTGATAGAAAATTATATATTCATTGTGTTCGTTTACTCGAAATTCTTACTACTTTTACTACAATTGGAAAGTTTTGTTTACTTTTTGTATTGAATTTTTCCAGCTGTAGTAAAAGTAGTAACTTGTAGTAAGTAAACGAGCAAGCTTATTAATAAACTACTCGGTATGTAACTTTTTAATTATTCAAAAACATATCTATGTAAAATAAATTATTAAAATAATTGAAACCAATATCTTTATTTTAACCCAGAAATGACCAATGTAAAGAAAAGAAAAGTCTCTTTCAACGAAAAACACAAAAAAGAGTTTCCACACATTGTTGCTGTAGATGCCGATGCCGAAAATATTGACCATTCGAAAGTCAAGTGTATAATTTGTAGACAAATATTTTCTATACAAAATAAAGGAAGACAAGATATTATTCAGCACAACAATACAATAATACATAAAACCAGCGAAAATGCTGCTGCATCCTCTTCAAAGATTTCAAGTTTTCTACGTAGCCACGACTTCCAAAAAGAAACAAAACGACTAACACTACATGATACAAGTATATTCTTACCATCAAGTGCTGCACAACCACTCATTTCGTAGTACGGACTGTACCAGTAACTTGATACAAACGTTTTATGACAAGAAACTTTCTTGTGCACGGTCCAAATCTAACGCTATTATTAAAAACGTTTTGTTTCCTGCTGAAAAAAAAGAATTAATTGCAGAACTAAAAGAAATTAATTTTGTTTCCATTTTATCAGAAGCATCCAACCACAAAGCCGAAAAATTATATCCAATAGTTCAATATTTTAATTCAAAATATGGTGTGCAAGTTAAACTTTTAAACTTATCTACAATAAAAGGTGAAACATCCGAAATTATATCAACCTATATGATGGAAATTATAAAATGTAATAACTTGAAAAATAAAGTTGTTGGCATATCAGCGGATTACACTAATATTAATTTTGGAGGATTAAAACGGAAAGGTAAAGAAAATATTTTTTGTAAAATAAAATCATGTTTGGGATGCACCATTTTTGAAATTGGATATAATGCACATATAGTGTCAAATGCCATTAATACGGCCAACCATAATCTTCCCGTCGATATAGCAGTTATAATACCACAAATTTACCTATTTTTTCGAAATTATACTGTTCGAACATAAAAACCTAAAACTTTCTGTGAAGAAAATGATGTAGAATATCAGAAGTTACTTGGGTATTCCAAAACTCGCTGGTTAGCACTTGTGAAAGCAGTTGAAAGAATAATTTCGTTATACGAACCATTGAAATCGTACTTTTTAAGCGAAAATTCTATTCAAAAAATATTGCAAACATTTTTCGCTAATGAAGCAACTCCAATTTATTTAGAATTTATTCACAATCAGGCATCCATTTTTCAAGCTACACTCTCAAAACAATTCCGTTGTGACAACCGAATTTTTTCCAACCGATAATTCGGTTGTCGCAACCGAATTGAAATCTAATTCGGTTGCCACAACTGAATTCGGTTGCTGCAACTTTTTTAAATTTAAACTTTTGACGATATTTTGCACAATTTTCGACGATTTTGTGCCTAGCAAACCTGGCAACAGTGGTTACGGCGTCACTGTTTTAATTAAAGGCGGAAAAAGTTATTTAAAAAAAAGTGGTGTTAAACTTTTTAATGGCGCACTTTTTAAAACTTAAATGTATTGATTCGCAAATTTTATGTTATCGTCAAGCTACGGACATCAGAAATGTATTTACATTAGGTCAGGGATGATAAATGGGATTTTCAAAATAGTACCAACTTGCTTAAAAAATAGTACTTTTTCGACCTCCATAGTACCAAATATATTTTTTGTATTCTACACGATTCCTTGGGTGTATTGAGTTGGTGCTTATGATGTCGGTTCGTCTGTCCGTACAAAATGAACGATCGATCCTTATAATCAAACTACAGGTCGCATTTTAAAAGATAATTTGACGAAATTTGGTACAAAAATTTCTACTGCATCGATTACTAACGCTATTGAGAAAGATTAGAATCGGTCGATGGTTTGACTTAGTAATCATGAAGTGGTCGTATCTGATATTGAATGCATTGATATTTAATGGTATAACCCAATCAAAGCAATTTTATTTGATTTCTTTCACCAAACCTACTTAATTTTATTTGTTATGTTAGTGAGGTAGTGATCATTCCGGGCAAAGACCGGCTCAGTTCCTCCCGGCTCTTTTTTGCAGCGTTTTACGCTCGGAAAAGTCAGAAAAATTACCAATATTTTATTTCTTTTCATGGTTTTTTAAAAAAATAAAAACCCGATAATTGTTTTGGCTTTATCTTGCTAACTGTCGAGTCGATATTTACAACTCGGAAACTAGAATATTAGACGTAATATTAGAATTATTTGGTATGGAATATAATAACTTTGTGCTGAAGTTTGATTCAGATTTTTGTTTGATTGAAGTCCCTGAAAGTCGTATTCAATTTCGTTGGAAGGTTAAAAATATTTTAAAGAGATTTAATCAATTCAGCTTATTTGATTTATTCAACAATTAAATTAACCCTTAAATGCATGATCTCTTCGATTTTAACCATTTTTTTATATATGATTTCTAAAGGCGTGTATATTTCAAGAAAAATACTATAAAAAATTATTTTTAAAAAAGATGATTTTTATTAAAAAATATGGTTTTTTGCCAAATAGCTAAATTGTGATTATTTTAACGTGTATAAAAAAAGAAAAAAAAAAAAAAAACAAAAAAAAAATTTATAAACTATAATTTATACATTTATTGTCACCAAAATTAATTTTATTGCGAGAATACCACTTTAAATATTTAAACAAATATTTTTAAATATTACACTTTTTGTAAAAAACGCTTGTTTTAGATCTTTCACAAATATACAGAGCAAAACCAAGATTTTTACTCTAACTGTTTAAAAATTCTGCACTAAACTATAGGAACACTATGTACAGAAGGGGCCCCTAATGCCCATAAATGCAGTTTTGTGCATCAAGTGGGTTTTTTTTATTAAAAAACCGGTATATTGCCAAATGGCTACACAATGCATTTAATGGTTATGTGCCACCTCAATTAACATAACCCTCGATGAACGTAACTTCTTGGTTATAACAACAATTTAAAGTTACAATTATTAAGGATCTTTTTGAATCAAAAATACTAAATTTTATAAAAATTTTAATTAACCTTATTTTTAATATTTTTGTGTATATATTTTAATAATTTGTTTCATTGAATTTTTTACGTATTTTAAACTCCGATAGTTAATTTGTTCATTTTAAATACAATGAAAATTAAAAAAAAAATAAAACATGAAAATTTGTAAATACAGTAGCCGCTCGGTTATATGAATATCCAGTTATGTAAACTTCCAGAATAGTGAACAACAAAATTTAAACACAGGAGGTTCTAAAGAGTGAACACAGCCTATCTCTATTATGTGAACAGCTTTCACGGGAAGAGATTCAGACGTGGAATCAAGACATTGGTAGCGAAGATATACATAGCGAAGTTGAAGGATGATCAAGAGCAGTGCACCATAACAACAGCTGAAATTAGCACAACGGAGGCAATCGAAGCATTCAATAAAGTTATTGCTTGGAGTGAAAATAATATATCTGATATTAATGATATTTTGGCATTGCGAAAATGCAGGGGCAAGGCACTACAGAAATCCCTTGAAGCAAAAAAAGTACAAAAAAAAATATAACCGACTACTTTCATGTACATGAATTATTAAAAAACTTATTAAAAATAAAAACTTAATGTAATAAAAATCATTTGAATTACTTATTTTATATTCTCTCGATTACACTATGGAACATTTTTGGGATTATTGTCTGGGGGGTGAGAAATTCTAAGTCAGGGTGATGGTACTAGGTCAGTATAGTAAAACCCTCAAAGGGTTTGGCGTTCGTATGTGTCATTTTTTTTTATGACCTTTTAAATTTTTTCCTTATCTTGATGTTTTTTCGCTTAGTTGTAACTCGAGAACCACTTGTCCGATTTTGATGAAACAAATTTAGAAAAATTTAGAATTACAATTTCTTTAATCCATTCATATAACATTTTTCTTTATAATCAACAGTTTTGCCGGTAAAAATAAATTTGTGGAGAAAAAAAAATATTTTTTTGCCTAAAAATTAAAATTTTTTATGAATTTAAAAAAAAAAAAATTTAATTTTTAGGCAAAAAAATATTTTTTTTTCTCCACAAATTTATTTTTACCGGCAAAACTGTTGATTATAAAGAAAAATGTTATATGAACGGATTAAAGAAATTGTAATTCTAAATTTTTCTAAATTTGTTTCATCAAAATCGGACAAGTGGTTCCCGAGTTACAACTAAGCGAAAAAACATCAAGATAAGGAAAAAATTTAAAAGGTCATAAAAAAAAATGACACATACGAACGCCAAACCCTTTGAGGGTTTTACTATACTGACCTAGTACCATCACCCTGACTTGGAATTTCTCACCCCCCAGATTGGCTGTTGTACTGTGTTATGTGAACTTTTCCATTTAGTGAACAGGCTCTGTTCGAATTAGTTCATATAACCGAGCGACTACTGTAGTACTAAATGAGTCATGGGAGTACCATAGTACTTTTGAAGTTCTAATAGTACCATAATAAGTACTAAAGTACTAACTTTATCATCCCTGCATTAGGTCCCTTGCCGTGATTATACATAAATAAAACACAAGAATAATTATTTTTTTCATTTCGTTCATTTTGAATAATTTATTTTTTGTTCTCATTTTCTCTTTTTAATTAAACTAACTTAGAAATTATTTATTTTATAACTAATACATATATTTTTTTTCTTACAATTAATTTCACTAAACATTTTCATCTTAGGCAAGCTAATTTACAATACCGAAATAATAGTTTTAAAAAATTAACAATTAATTACATAAGATAATACATAAATATTCTCTTTATTATAACTGTTACTATGTATTTTTTTCTAATAGATTCGTTTCAATGCCATCATTTTTTTTTTGTTATTTTTTCTCTGTATTATTGTATAAAATTCATTAGTGGCTGCTTATATTTAATACATTATCGGTTTTTAACTTTTATTACAAACTTAACGATTAAAATGTGCATACATTAGACCGACTCACTTTATATGGACAGAAAAAAAGCAAAAAAAAAGTGCCCACTCAAAATAAAACTTGGTTTGCTTTATGATGATTCCCAAAATATTTCGGGTCTAGGAATGAGCTCTCACGAGCTGGACCGTTTTTAAAAAAGGTATTTTTTTTAGTTTTTAGCAGAATTTTGGTATTTAGCTAAAGACAATATACACAATATTGGTATCATATGAAAGGTTTTTTTGAGGCGCGTCAAATCGTTCCTAGAAATGTCCTGTTTGCAAGGATATTCTACAAAAAAAAACAAGTTTTTGACTCTTTTGTATGAAGAATTTTGTGATTTAAATGTCAATCTTAATCTTTAGTTGATTTAAGTGAACACGTGTTTCAAGGTTTTTTTGAAATTCGCGATTGTTCGCGTTTTATCAGAAATTCAATATGGTGGAGAAAATATGTTTAAAATATGGCAATATGGATATAAAAACTTTCCTTTTGATAAGTAAATAATCGCTAAGTGGACATAGTTTAGAATTTTGCTAATGGACCAAATTTTGATATAATTTGGAGCTACCCCAATTCAATAAAAAAATTTTATGAAATTTTTTGTAGGTTTATTATTAAATAAAATATTTTATTAAAATTCGCGTGTCTGTAATTTTTTTAAGAAAAATCTAAATATATGCTGACCCTAAATAAAATTTCATAATAATTTCTTTTCGGGAAAAAAAGATATTCCACCAAAAAAAGCGCGTGTTGGGTTTTTTTCTGTTAAGTTGCATTTTTATCCTTACATCTACTAGATACTGAATTCAAATGCAGATTGCAGTAATTCGAAAATTTGGGCCACAGCATCACGCAAAATATATAAAATTTGCAAAATTCCGAACTATGTATATCCACTTTGCGATGATTTACTTATCAAAAGAAAAGTTTCGGTATCCATATTGCACTATTTAGAATTCACTTTTTCCTCCACATTGAATTTCTGATAAAACGCGAAAAATCGCGAATTTCAAAAAAATCTGAAACACGTGTTCACTTAAATCGACTACAGATTGTGATATGTAAGTTTGACATTTCAATAACAAACATCTCCGTAGAAAAGAGTCAAAAATTTGTTTTTTTTATAGAATATCCTTGAAAATAGGACATGTCTGGATACGCTTGAAAATGATATATATACCGCTGGACGCGCCTCAAAAAAACGTGTCATATGATATCCATATCGAGTATGTTGTCTACAGCTAAAATGCAAATTTCTTACAAAAACTAAAAAACATACCTTTTTTAAAAATGGTCCAGCTCGTGAGATCTCGTTGCTAGACCCGAAATATTTTGGGAATCATCATAAAACAAACCAAGGTTTATTTTGAGGAGGGCACTTTTTTTACTTTTTTTCGTGAGTCGGTCTAAATCTTATATATATTTTTTTTAGTGTGTGACAACAAGAAATAACAGAAGTTTACATAGCGAGAATAAAATTTTATAAATTTATATTCTAAAAGTTAGACAGTATTTTGGCAGGAATTAAAAAATACTTTATATCTAATAACTATTAATTCCAAATATACTGTTATTTCTTACTGACACATATTTACAAACACGTTTCCAAATGTATATACTTATATGTATGCACAGGACAAACTCCGCGGACATTTTTTCGATCTACAGAAGAGTTCGAGGATAGTCCCGAAACTAAGCAAATTTGTCGATTATCGTTCATTACACCCCCCAGTTTTACTGGAAATGTTCCCAGATGGAAGGAATCGATTTTTTTTTTTTTGGAAAACGTTAACCCGTGCCGAAAGTTGGACGAAAATTACTTATTTTGGAAAAAAGTGTATTACTATTAAAAATTGCCAAAATTTTAAATTTCGAAAAAAAATTATTTTTTATTCCATTTGTTCATTTAATATAGTCAAAATTATTCAGACATGAAATTTTGACTACATCGGATATCATTAACCCACTTTAGCCTGGAATCCAAATTGACACACGAATTTGATAAAAATGCAAAAACGTGTTTTGTTTTTAATTAATTTTAAAGATTTTTTAAAATGCCTGATTTGGAGATGTTGATTGCTATTTGACCCCACATATTATTGATATTGAAGAAAAAAAATAAATTGGAAAAATGATAATTCGAGTTTGTGTTTGAAGAGACTGCTTTCCAGGACATTTTAAAAAAATTGCTCATTTTGTCAGAAATTAAACAAAATTTTAATGTTTTCATCAAATTTTACACATTTTTCGGAAAAGCATCACTTAAATTTGGTTAGACTATAATTATATTTACATTTGTTTAAAAAATCTTTAACCCTTAGTGGCCTGGGGTCAGAAAAGGCCCATGAAACTTAATATTAATTATGACTACGAGCTTGTAAAGCCATTAAATTGATAAAAAAAAGATATAAACTGGACAAAAATAATTACTTTATGTAACTTGATCCAGGTGGGGTTAATTTTTATACTTTTGGCCAAAAACGCGCCGCTAGGAAATTTACAGAATAACATCTTTCATAATTTTCCGAAAAATATCACTTCAAATGGATCAAAAAAATCTTTTTTCCATTTGATAAATATTATTATTTTGTGTAAATTGATCCATATTGGGTTAAAGTTTTCACATTTCGGCAAAAAAGCCCACTTGGAAATTTTCAGAATAACGTCTTTCCAAATAGAAAGCAATAAATGCATTATAAACAAAAGCTTTTAATTAGAATCAACTACGATTACCAAACTAAAATTGCTATTAACATACGGACACTTTTGACCCCACCTTTTTAACCCTTAAAAATAAGTTTGCGGCTATACAGAATTGCGCTTGTTCGTTAGTTATATACCCTCTATCGCTTATCCCAATTTAATAAAAATTTGATAAATGTTATTCTGTAAATTTCCTAGTTGGTATTTTTTTGTGAAAAGTCAGAACATTAGCCCTATAGGGATCAAGTTACTCAAAATAATAATTTTTAACAAGTGGAAAAATTTTTTTTTATTCATTCAAAGTGATATTTTTCCGAAAATTATGAAAGGTGTTATTCTGTAAATTTGCTAGTGGGGCGTTTTTGGCCAAAAGTATAAAAATTAACGCCATATAGATCACGTTACATAAAATAATTATTTTTATCCAGTTGAGATTTTTTTATCAATTTAATGGCTTTACAATCTCGTAGTCACAATTAATATTAAGTTTCATGGGTCTTTTCTGACCCCAGGCCACTAAGGGTTAAAGATTTTTTAATCAAATGTAAAGATAATTATAGTCTAACTAAGTTTAAGTGATGGTTTTCCGAAAACTGTGTAAAATTTCAAAAACATTCAATTTATCAAATTTTGTTTGATATCCGATGAAGTCAAAATTCAATGTCTGAATCGTTTTAACTATATTTAATAAATAAATGGAATAAAAAATAATTTTTTTTTCGAAATTTCGAATTTTGGGAGTTTTAAAAGTAATACACTTTTTCCAAAATAGGCCATTTTCGTCCAACTTTCGGCACGCGTTTTCCAAAAAAAAAAATAAATCGATTTCTGCCATTTGGGACCATTTCCAACAAAACTGGGAGGTATAATGACAAATCTATTTTTAAGGGACACTCTAATATATATTTATACAATAGGGCTGGTCGATTTGTAGGGAGGCAAAAAAATCGCTCAAGTGGCAAGAAAAATCGTATTCTAGGGATCAAAGTAAGAAACTTTGCCCGAGGAACCATACCTCTAAATCGAATTCTGATGTCCCGACTTTTGACCCGTAGGGTAAAATTTTGAAAAATCCCACTTTGACCCATTTAGAGTGCCCCAATCGAGTCCAAATGGATGACCGACCTCCACTAACTTTGGAAGGCCGATCCACCCATGCCAGTGGCACACCCCCTGGCATGGGTGGGGGTGTGCCACTACAAACATTACAAACACTACAAACATTTCAAAAAATCGCCATTTTTGGCGCTTAACATAAAAAAATCACCGAAATGGCTGTTTTTTCTTTTTGGAGTTTATTTTTCTCTTTAGAAATTTATTTAAGCTGTATTTTCGTTCATACCTATCAACGTTAAGTATTTATAGCAAATCTACGTTAAACTGATTGGAGTATCAAATTTTTTTAAATAGTTAGTATTTATGATAGTTCTGGTATAATTGAACGTGCGTCAGCAAAACTTTTTAGGTAGTAACGAGAAGAAGTTACGCTAGGTGTGAAAATTAATAAACGTTGAGTTTTCAACGTTGATAATTATCCACGTTGTAAGTTAACGTGCATACGAAAAGTAATATGTTAGTTTTCGTCTAAAAAACGTTTTTATGCACTTTGTGCTTTTTTGAAATTTAACGGATATAGTTAAGTCGAAAATACAGCTTTAGTCAGAACATATGTAAACGAAAAAATGAATTTAACTTAGTAATATAAAAGAAACTAAAAGAAATTATTGTTTGAAATCTTTTTTGCTTTCAAGTCTGGGCAATTTCGCACGGTTCTCTAATGTCGTCGCCATAACAGCCTCTACATTTTCCGGTATAACTCGTTTGGAAACGCTAGCTAGCAATTGAGCGTGTCGTTCCGTTCGTTGTATATGTGATGGAATTTTTGGATCATTAAACGGAACATATGTATCTGACTAAATAAATTTCTAAAGGGAAAAATAAACTCCAAAAAGAAAAACCATAGCCATTTCGCTGATTTTTTCATGTAAAGTGCCAAAAATGGTGATTTTTTGAAATGTTTGTATGGGGAACCCCAATGGGGTGGTTCGGCCCTCCATAGTTAGTGGGGGTCGGTCATACATTTGGACTCGATTGGGGCACTCTAAATGGGTCAAAGTGGGATTTTTCAAAATTTTATCCTACGGGTCAAAAGTCGGGACATCAGAATTCGTTTTACAGGTATGGTTCCTCGGGCAAAGTTTCTTATTTGATCCCTAGAATACGATTTTCCTTGTCACTTGGGCGATTTTTAAATCGACCCGCCCTAATATACAATTTCCAGGCAGCTGTTTTTTACAATTTTAATTTAAAAAAATAATTGTACAATAACTACTACTCTTTTTTACACTCTAAAAAATGTTTGTAAATTTACTACTATAAAATGGGTAAAATTTTGTTTAATTTTACGAAAATTCGGTAAATATAAACAAAAAATGCGTAAACTTTTTTTGTACACACTTTCATACGCAATAATACACACACAAAGTATTTTTAGACATTATGTGCTTATAAATAAACACATTGTGCCTAAAATTACTATTGTTTTGTTAAATAAAATTTTTACGCACAAAGTTGGTAAGTAACTATCCAATAATAGTAATAAATACTCTGACATTTCAAATTGGAAAAAATTGAAAAAAAAATTATAAATAATATAAAGAAAAAGCGAAAACGGATTATTTTTTGTGAATTACAACATTTCCACAAACACATTAGAGTCTGGAAATAGCAACAAAAGCATGAAATTGTTTTTGATAATTATTATTAACGCATGTGGTAGTCTAAACCTCATTTCAAAATTGAAAACGCCGTAAGAGAGACGGCCTACGCAGGAATTACTGGGTGCAATAACTCCTGCTCAACAAAATGCCTTCTTTGCAAGGGAGGCAGTCAACCAACAACCGTCAACAATAACGGGAGAAAACGCCGTAAGAGAGATACGGCCTATGTAAAACAACTGGGTGCGATGACTCCTGCTCAACAAAATGCCTTCTTGGAAAGGGAGGCAGTAACTGTCAACAATAACGGGAGAAAACGCCTTAAGAGAGATATGGCCTACGCAGGAACAACAGAGTGCAATGACTCCTGCTCAACAAAATGCTTTCTTTGCAAGTTAGGCAGTACTCAATGAATACTGACTTTATTAAGCAGGAGTCATTGCACTCAGTTGTTCCTGCGTAGGCCATATCTCTCTTAAGGCGTTTTCTCCCATTATTGTTGACGGTTACTGCCCCCTTTCAAAGAAGGCATTTTGTTGAGCAGGAGTCATCGCACCCATTCAACAGTTATAACAAATTTTTATATGAATTTTATACAAATGCCTTAAGATCCCAAAACGACTAATTTGGACATAAAGTTAGCACACCTGTTGTAAATGTACGCATTATATTTTATTTTTACGCACTTTCTGTGGATTTTTGCGCATTTTTTGTGGATTTTTACGCATTTTATGCGTACATTTACACGTGAAACGTGCTTTTTTACACACAAATTTAGTAAATTAACACACTAATTTCAAAATATCATTTAATTTTTACGCACTTTCAATGTAAAATTACAAATTATTTGTGCACCAACTTAAACACAATGTGCGTATTTTTTTTTTCAATTACGCACATAGAGTAAATTTACCCAATTTATAGTAGGAGTTCAGTTTCCTACTATAAGTTGGGTAAATTTCAACAGAATTTAATTAGAGTGTAGCCTTTTACAGCTACTTAATACTCTATTGTTGCTCACATTTTTAAATATTTAATATTTTTAATGTATACTTTTTTTAATAGTCTTATAAATCAAATTAGTTGTTCTTTTCCATGTTAATTTGATTTATGGACTGTTATAAAAATTAACAAAATATACAAAAAACACATACAAAATCTTTATGCATTTGCGTATTATAAAATGTTTCTTTTTTTTACTTTTATTTTTTATATTTATATTTTTAAATTTATATATGAAATAAATGCAATGTTGTAAATAAAATTAACATTCACATAAGAAGCAAAATGAACTTGAAAATATACAGAAATATTTTAAGATATATCCTACGGGGAATGAGGGGTCAATTGCTTTCAAAGTACATATCCCGTGACTGGTAAAGCAAGACTTATCACAGGATTGGTATAATTTACCATTACTGTGGGTTAAGCAGTATCAGTTGTACTTAAATGACTGGTCTCGTGACTGCCCAGTGTAGACACGGTAATGACATATCATTATTTTTTGGAGTACCAGTAATGACACCCACTTACCTTCTGCATTATTTTAAAACATATAATAATGAGTTACTGATAATGACTTATTTTTATCATTATTTCAAATTGAAAATAATTTTTTAATTTTCTTGAAATCTATTTTTAGACTCAATATTTTTTAAACACTGGTAAGGTATGTAACCACATATTTTTTGATTTTTTGTATGTTGGCGAGTAAGCTTACTTGTGTGCAGCAGATCAATTATGTTTTTATCTATTAAATATTACATATCGATATAGCTAAGATGGTAGAGCTGTTGACTGGCAATCTGTAGACCCAGGTTCGATTTCCGCACCAGCAAATTTTATTTCAAAAAAAAAAAAATACAATAAAAAATATTTTTTTTTATATAAATTATTTTTTTGAAATACTATTTTTAGACTCATTATTTTTGTCAGTACTGGTAAGCACATAGGTAACGATATATTTTTTGATTTTGCGTATGCTGGTGTGTAACGACAACTCATTATTTTTCGCGACATCGCACATTGGGGCCAAATGAATGAAAAGTGGCGATTAATTCAAAATATGAACTTTAAAATTCATGATCGTGTTTGGTACCGGGTGAAAGTGGATAAAATTCTGCATCACTAATTGCAAAAATTATACTTTTAAGTTGTTTGCTTTAGTTGAAGTGAGCACTTAAAGTTGAATAATTGTTATTTTTTTTGTGCATATTGAAAAAAAGTGAAAATTTTGATATTTCAATTGATAATTTTTTCTATTAATACTTCTAAAAGTTAAATTTTTATAATGGAACCGTCAACTTCAGGTAGTTTACTATATAGTACATGTTTTTTTGTTTAAATAAATGTTTTAAAAATATTAAATGTTAATAAAATAAAATTAGCCCAAAAATGGGCTATTTTTGATTTATATATGGAGTTTCAACAACTTTGTTCGTGAGCTTGCGTAAAATCGTCTATATAGTGTTATAATATCAGATCTCAACTAATAAACCCCAAAATATTTTTTTGCGATTTTTTGCGATTTTTGAGTTATGCTTGTTTTTGTGAAATAACTCAAGATGCTAAAAATCCACAAATATGAAAAAAAAAAAACAAAACATCAAGTTGTTTTTACTTTGTTTTGTCATTATTTTCGTTATAGTAGTTGTTATTGTAGCTAAAAAAATGTGTTGTTAATTAGAGATGGGGGCGTGAGTAACTTTAATTCACGCATGCTCAAGTGATTGCGTATGTTGGGTTTATTTACTATGAATAAAACTAATTAAATTATTTTACATGTGTTTATGATATTTCAATGAATTTTACTTAAACATTTGTTAATTTTAAATTATTAGAAAATTGTGTATGGCACAAGTGCACTATTTTGAAAAATTGAAGGAGGTCACGCTCCCATCCCTATTTATTATTGTCATTTATTTGAGTCCTACATAATAACTGTTGGTCATATACATGCATCATACGAGTAAAGTTTTAATTTTGTTTTAAGCTGGTGATATCAATCTACTAATATAATGATAATACATTTTTAAGAATTTCTATCCATCCGTAGGGTATTATTGATTCGGTACTGACACGTTTATTTATTGTTTTAGCTGTCAATGTTTTGTGATGTGATGTTACATATTTAAAGTGTTGTGAAAGTGTAAATTATTCGGTACAGGGTTAAAGGAATTACTTTTTGCAAATTTTAAACGAATAGAAATCTTATTAATTTTAGGAACATGTCCCAAAACAATTTTCATTCCTCGTCATGAGTTGCATAATTTTATGAGGAGTGCAGAACCTAAATCACTTCAGGATAAATTTAAACTTTTGAGATGGGAAGTAATAAAACGTGTCGACCCTTCGGATATGGTAGATTTTATGACAAGGTTTCATAATTTTTGTTCTAGCTATGAGATTCGGTGGCAAAAATGTCATAGAAAGAATGAAATTTTTGTAAAAAATAATAAGAATTGGCTGGATGCCTCAATCTCATTCAGTCCACCACCAGAACCACAACAAAAAAGAGGTCGCAATGATCTCTCATTTGAAGAGTGCAAAGAAAAAACAAAAGTTAAGAAATGTAAAGACATAAGAGATCAAATTTCTTTGCTTGTTTTGGCTTACGCCACACAAATGAGCTTGAGAGCTGCTGGAAAAATAGATGAGTCGAAAATTGTTAAGGAAATAATATCATCTCCAACAAAAGCCAAAAAATACCGAAAAAGTATAGAACAGGTACCACCACAGCAGTTAACTCCGGATGAAGCTCTGTCCGTTTTGGTAGAAGCGAAGCTAAGTCGCCACCAATATAATGTTATTAGAAAGGTTGCACCTGAGAAATTTCCATCATATAAATTGGTCCAAAGAGCTAAGAAAAAATGTTACCCAAAGGGAGAACAAATGAAAATTTCTGAAACATCAGCGCAAGTTAGCTTACAAGGAATATTGGATCATACCACTGAACGCCTTTTGTCGGTTAAAAATGCAGATTTAAATTCGTTAGACAACGAAGAAATCGAACAAATTACTTTATACACTAAGTGGGGCTTTGACGGAAGTTCAGGGCATAGTTCTTACAAACAAGCCTTTCATGACAGTAATGCATCTGATTCTTCTGTATTTATTACGTCAATTGTACCATTAAAATTAGTTTGTAAAAACAAAATCATTTGGCATAATCCTCGACCGTCTTCAACTAGGTTTTGCAGGCCATTAAAAATTGAATTTATGAAAGAAACGGTCAACAGTATTAAAACAGAAAGAGAAAGAGTGGAGACAGAAAAAAATGCTCTTATCGATACAGTAATATCAGTTGGAGAAAGAAAGATAAAAGTGAACCACAAACTAATTCTCGTTATGATTGACGGTAAAGTGTGTAACGCGATTACAGACACAAAGTCCACACAAAAGTGCTACATATGTGGCGCTACCAGCAAGGAGCTCAACAATATTGAACAAATGATTTCTAGAGATTCCAACGTAGACTTCATTGAGTTCGGTTTGTCTGTCCTACATGGCTGGATAAGATTTTTTGAATGTCTTATTCACTTGGCATATAAACTTCCAATTCAAAAATGGCAGGCAAGAAGTGACGAAGAAAAAAAAATTATTGCTGAAACTAAAAGTCGTATTCAACGCGAATTTAAAAAGAGAACGGGATTGATCATTGATCAACCAAAACCTGGTTTTGGTAACTCTAATGACGGGAATACTGCAAGACGTTTTTTTAAGAATGCAGAAGTATCTGCTGAAATTACTAATATTGATTTAGAGTTGATCAAAAATATGCACACAATATTAATTGTAGTTTCTAGTGGTATTGAGGTCAACATTGAAAAATTTACAAACTTCGCTAATAACACTGCCAGGCTATTTGTGAAAAAATATCCATGGTACTATATGCCTCCTACTCTTCACAAATATTTTATTCATGGGCCTGAAATTATATCATTATCGCCATTGCCAATTGGTCAGCTAACCGAAGAGTCTCAGGAAGCCAGAAATAAAGATTTTAAAAGTTATAGGGAGAATTTTGCCAGTAAATGCAGTCGAGAAAAAACAATGGAAGATATCTTTAATAGATTTCTCTTAAGTTCAGATCCGTTTATAACAAGCATGAACAATAGTTCTAAAAAGAAAAAAGAGCTAATGCCAAAATCTGCATTGGAGTTGCTTGTACTTCCCAGCAATCAAAATAGCAATGATGAAGATGGAGATGAAGATGGAGATGAAGATGGAGATGAAGATGAAGATGGAGATGAAGATTAAGATTATTGTAACGAATTAATTTATGATTATGAAATTGAATGTGAAGTAAATACTAACATTGAAGGTAATAATGATTATAATAAAATATTGTTGTTTTCAAAAAGAAAAAAAAAAAATAGAATAACCGAATTTAATTAAATTTTTTTTAAATAGTGTGTTTATGGTTATTTATCAATAAAAAACAATTAGATTTTCAAATGTTTCATTTTTGAGCAAAATTTTAAAATTTCGAGAAAAAAGGTATGATTTTAATTTAAAAATTTTCTAATAGAAATACATATAAAATATTTATTCCTTATTATTTTTAAAAATATTACTTATTTTTCTTAAAGTACATTTAGTATGCTTTAATTTGCAATTTAATTGAATAATTTATAGCGCACCGTTCCAAAGTTACAGCAAAAAATGTGAAAAAAGAGGATTTTTTACAGAACACAAAATGGCCCATAAAGGGTTAAAAAATGTGTTTTTTCACTCTGTTTTTTTTTTTTTAATGTTGGTTTTTTATGTATTTATAAATATCCATTAATAAAAAATATTTTTTTTTTTAAATTACGACTTCTATGAATTAATCGCCACTTTTCATGCATTTGGCCCCACTGTGCATCGCCATATAAAGGTAATAAGAAATGTAATAATAAAAGTAACTAGTTACCATTACCAAGTATGTAGTTACATAACCACATATCTGGTAATGATTTTCTACACTGGGTGGTGAAACGATATCATACCACTCAATTGTCCTCAAAATACCTATCCCGTGGCTGGTAAAACGAGGACATACCACTCAATTTCCCACAGGACCGTCATAATTAACCATTGCAGTGATTAAAGCAGTGTCATTTATACTTAAAGCGCAGTCCCCGAAACTGGCGAAACGAGGACACATCAGTTAACTGGATAAGTATGTAATAGAAAACCCCAAAATTGAGACTACTCTTTGGAAGCTGTTCTATATTTCTAAAAGTTGTCCATTAACCCATTTTTAATCGCTTACCGATAGCGTACAAATTTATTTTCGAAATTCAATAGAAAGATTCCCAGCAAAACTTTCTATTACCTGGTAATAAGGTTTGTAAGAAGAAATTAAGGTATGTAACCTCTTACTTTGCTATTCCAACAGCTATTATTTTAACAAGGGCATGTCATTGGAGGTATGTACTTTCCAAAAGAGGGCTAGGTAACAACATAAGAACATGTTACTTTAATGTAGTTACGTAACCACTTACATAACCGATACTGAGCACAATACTACTTACATAACAGCTTAAAGTAAGGCCAAAAAAATGTGTTACAAACAGGTCTGAAATAACACATTAAAATTATGCGCTCACTTACTGTATAAAAAGATATACTTATTTCTTACAAAAAAAATTAAAATAAGACGTTATCGTGTTGGTTTTTTATAAATGCTAAAATGAAGCATATTCATATTTAATTAATATTTACTCAGATTAATATAAAGTTAACAAAAAATATAAAAGATATTTCAGTCAATATGTATAAAACATATAAATTATTTGTATCGAATATTTTAAATAGAAAATAACACTCATGTATCGCATTACAAATAACTCCTTATTTTGAGGTATTTGAATACACCATCGGTAATAAGTGGCTATTTCTATTAAGTGATCACATATCACATTAAAAGTAAGTCCTTATTTTACGATTTTAAAATATCCCATCTGTAATAAGTCGCTGCTATTATTTAGAACTCGTGTTGTGTATTACAAGTAACTCTTTTCTTTGAGGTGTTTAAATATATCATTGGTAATAAGTTGCTATTACTACCCAGTAGTTATGCAGCACATTATACGTAAGACATTACATTTTAGTTATGAAATAATGCAATGGTAAGGTATTGGTATTACCAGGTAATGTATTCTGTAATACCAACATATTACCAAGGTTTTGCTGAGTTGGCCGGTTTCCCAGTAAACATTTTTTTAAATTACCTACGCCCTCCTGTGTGTATTGAAAATAATAAAATTTCTTACTTCAGCGCATTCTACACACGTTAAAGATTAATAGTTTTCAAAAATTTAATTATTATTTTTGATAAGACAAATCTCTGCCAAAAATTGCAAAAATATAAACACGGCAAAAAATGCAAAATTTTCAAAGACCAAAAAAAAACAAGACTCTAAATTACGATATAGTTTTAACTCCGTTATATCGTCTTTCTATCTAAAGCTGTCTTCTTTTAAAATTTCCTTTTTTTTATTAAAAAATAGCAAGAAGAAAAAATGTTCATAAGAACTTATTTTTCAACCTGGCAACGCATCAGGCGTATTTTCAAACTGAAAATACTAAAGCTATGGAATGACCCATATATTTTCGGGATAAGAGCCGAATTTAGAATACCTACGGAAATTTGTTATGTAATTGTTTTTCAATCGATAGTATCAAACAGTTTTTGATATTAAAAGAGCAGAAACTCGTGTTTGAAGACCAATGAATGAACAATATTGGTAGACAGTGGACAATGGTGGATGCCAAATGGAATTTTTGGTATTAATTAAAATAAGATCGACTTTACCTAACATTAAATTATTTTATTTAATTTTTTACTCAAATGCTTTTAACTTCCAAATCCATTTTCCTGAAAGTGAGGCTATAGTTATGCAATACTAATAAAAATCGCGATTTAAATTAAAAAAATTAAATTCTTTTTTTTTGTAAATATATATTTTTTTGATTTAACTTTTAGTTATAAGGTCTGAACCCAATTTTCGACGGTTTTTAAGCATAAATCGGCCGACACTGCTGCAATTTCACGTTTGATATTCGTACGAAGTTCATCAATCGTCGCTGGCTTGTTGGCATAGACCATAGATTTGACGTAGCCCCACGCTCAATTGTTGATGTGCTAGGACGATTATGACGACCATAAATTGGACGTAGCGCTCTTAATGTTGAGGCCACTGACTCCGAATTTCGGTAGTAAATTTTAATAATTTCGATTCGTTGTTGGCTCGTATATCTTTCCATTATGAAATGGCAAACCTTACTGAAGAGAAATGTCAAAAGAGCGGCAAGAAATATGGCGTCGTTTGCTGTTCCTGTCTTTCTACTTTTGTAGCGTCCCTGTTGAAGAACCCTTTATATATATTTGAATTTGGTAATTATGGCCCTAAGGCCCCTATATCATGCGATTTTATAATTTCTTTACCATTAATTTTTAATTAGATTGTTTGTTGCTCTCTCAAGCAACTTTGTGTTAAAAACAATGAAAATCAGTCTAGAGGTTCAAAAGTTGTGATTGAAAATGTGAGGGCACCTTAAAAATTTCCATACAAATTTTTAATTTCAATAAAAATGTTAGTAGGGTAGAGGGGGGATCCTTCGCCAGTGGGGCACATACACTAATCCCATTTTTCTCCGCTAGTAAGTGAGATAAAAAATTGTAAAAAAATATATTTTGTGCATTTTTGAATTACCTTTCCTTGACATCCACTTTGATGAATTTATATCACATGTGGTGCCAGACAGACAGACGTATTTTTGTGTTTTTTGGGGTGCCAAAAAAATAATAGGAAGCAACTACATTTTGCAATAACTTCCTTAAATCATGTGACAAGAAAATAATTTTTCATTATGTTAGACCTACGATCCTAAGGTTTCGAAAAATAATAATTTGATTTTAATAAGTGCTTAAAAAGTGTGAAAAAATATTAATTTTATGTTAGTGCCTGTCTCTGGGGCACAATCACCAGATGGCCCCTGGAACTACAAAGAGTTGGTACATCCCTGCCTAAAATGCTCTATAAGACTTTTCTATATGTTTAAAATATGTTTAATAGTAAATTACAACAATTGTGTTCATTCCTAAATTTATATTAATTATTCAGTTTTTTGTAATTTTGAAGAATCATTATATTATAGTTTTAAATTATTTTTTTTAATGTAGTGGAAATTTATTGATTAAAAAGAATCACATATCTTAAAGAACTTATTTATTTTTAACAAAGCAAAAAGATGTACCATTTGGATTAGAAAATTTCGAAGTGTCCTCACCTTTTTACTAACAACTTTTGGACCGCTACACCTATATCGATCTTTTTTAACCCAAAGCTGAACAAGCAAGCTGGGTACAAAAAAATGGCCGAAAATTAAAAAAAGGGGTTTTTAGTCCTTTGTACCATAATTTTTAAACACAAATATCTTCTTTTTTTATAACTAAACTAGAAAAACGGCTACCACTACTGTATTCAGCGTACTCCAATTAGTTTTACACACCCCGTGCCCCGCTTAAAGGATTTTTCAACTGGGACATTGTAATTTAAAGAACATTTGATTATATGCTCTCAAATCGAAAGTATATCATTCATTTACCAATTAAAAATGAAATTTACATAAAATTCTGTCATCTTACCACACTGGATACAGTGAAATTAGCCTAATTACGGATTTATATTGCATATTGAAAATAGTTAGAATATGCATTTTAAATTAATGGTGCATTGTCCTTCATAAATCTGAAGTTAAATTTCATAAGATCAGTTGTGACACTAAGGATTAAAGTTCAAAGCAAAACAGTAATAACAGAGGATAAAACTAGCATTGTTAGAATTTCGTTGACATTAGTAAAATAATCATCAGTTATTAATCAAGACAGATACGATGCCTGGACCCGAAAATACGTATTCATTCCTTCCTTAACAAATATTGAAGAAAAAATTTGTTCTTAGTTTTGATTATATAGCTGGTCATAAAAAATTGTTTTCAAAGAAAAGTTTTGTAAAGGGTTTCTTTTGGTTCTGTTTTAGATAGCTTTTGATTCCACTAAGCTACTTACTAGGACTCTAACTTACACATTTGTTGTTGTTTCCGGTATAAAATTGAATTTAACTCTCGTCTGAATTTTATTTGGACATTTAGTAATCGGGCCTAACCGACCACCTCAGGGTGCTTATCATAAATACGCCAGTTTATTAAAATATTAATATCATAGAGTTTCTTAAAAACTACCCACAAAATAATACGTCTGTTGGCTGGACAGAAAAATTTGTCACTTTAATAAAATTTATTCCTGATGATTTCAACAAATTCTTTTGTTAAATTTATCAAATCTTAATTTAAGTAAGAAATTTGTAAAACTACAGTTTTATTTCGATGGGGTATTGCACTGTTAGGGGTAGTCTAAATTTTAATCAATTTTGACCCAATTCTCTTAGTTTTCAAGATATGGGCCATTTCAAAAAATCGGGAGGGAAAGAAACAGCGCCATCTTTATAACTTCGGATACATTGGTTGCGCCGGGTACCGGGTAATAACAGTGACATTATAAGTATTATATTTTAACAATAAATCTTGTTAAATTTAACGAAATTGTTCATAAAAATTAGTTAAATTACTGAGGATTTTTAGTATTGTTGTGCAAAATGTTGTAGCTTTTGTTTGCAATCCAACAACAAAATACACAGAATTGCAATTGTCACATCATTGCTTTTGCGCAATACTAAAACTGTATAGCTGTTTTGCTACGTGTATTGCGTTGCATCATTGATACTCGAACAAAATTAAAGGTATGGAGCCGACAACTCTAAATAAAAAAATTAAAGAGATAAAAACCCAACAAAAAGTGGACCCCAGATGAAATAAAAATTGTTCTAAATTATTTGGAGGAGGCAGAAAATATAGAGTTAAGTTTTGAAGAGAAGTCTGTAATTTTTCATAAGCATTTTAAAACAATTTCACAAAATAATCAAACACCTTTTTTTTAATTTTCACTAAGAATAATTCTGTATATCAGCTGTTACCTAATTTGCATTTAGCACTGCAAAGTTGCTTAAAATACCGCTCACTGTCAATGACAAAATTATTGCAATAACAAACAGTTGCAACCTAAAACGCACTAAACACTGAATACCGCTTATATATATCGTCATTAATGCAAAACAACGTAACATCACTTTTAATAGGTTTACAGGAGAAGCAAAAAACGTTTTTAAATTAAAAATATTTTAGATAAAAAAATATTTTTTCTATTTGGGTTTAAAACACAAACGCGCATATTAAGGTGGCCCTTATATAGTGTTTGGTCGATTTTCGACACGCATGCCCCCAATTTTTTTTACAAATGGTCCCAAATTAACAAAATTGATTTTTTTATTTTTTTTTTTGAAAACGTCAAGCCGTGCCGAGTTGCGGCCGAAATAGCCCATTTTGGAAAAAAGTGTATTATTATTATTAAAAATTCCCAAAATTCCAAATTATAAAAATTTTAGTATTTTGTCTCATTTATTCACAAAATCTACCTTTAAGATATTTTATTGGCATCATATGTAGGGTGACCATTCGTACTGATTTGATCAGTACATGTACTGATTTTTGATTACGTGTACTGATGGAAAAATTGTGTACTGATTTGTACTGATTTTTTGAAATTTGTACTGATTGTACTGATTTTTAACATTCAAAACAATTTTACATTTTTTTAAATAAAAACAAGTTCAAGTACAACTGAATCTCCGTTAAATCGAATTGAATTTTAGTCTAAAGTATGTTAATTAATTTTTGAACCAAATCAAGTAAATACATTGAATTGAACTCATTCAACTGCAACATTAATTTAAGAATTAATTCAATTGTAATTGTTCCCAACAAACAATTCGTTCCGTTTATGTACTGTTTTCGGCCCGTCAAAAACGGAATCCAACTCCGTTTACTTACCGTTTTCTGGATCCGTATACGGACCAGAAAACGGATCTTAAAGAACATCGAAACTGATTCGAATCCGTTGAAAGTCCGTCATCGTCTGACCGTTTACGGACCGTTAGGTCGTGTAAAAAACGGACATGTGTCCGTTGAAAGTCCGTCAGTGACGGACCGATTACGGTCCGGTACGTCGTGTAAAAAACGGAGTGACTTCGTTTTTTAGAATGCAGTTTCTGGTCCGTATCCGTACCGTTATTTAAAAAAAAACGGACTTGTATATCTAGCTAAATTGACCCTACTTTTATTAATTTTAAGTAGTATTTTTTGGTTTTTTAAAAGTTTATTTACAAAAACTAAAAAAATAACGAAATAACACATATATTATAGAAATAATTTAAAACTTACAATACTTGATTTGTTGGAAGCAATTTCAACATAACAGACATACACCCCTCGACTTTAAATTCCCAACTGCTACTGAAGAAGCCAGTCTTATGTCCATTAATTATATTAATTGTTATAAATTTATTAAGCTGTAAAGAAAAAATAAATTTACCTACCTGCTAAGATTTCATGAAATTGATTTAATATTTAAGTTCTTCATCGCGGGAAAGCAGACCTATCAGTAATTCAAATACAGTTTGGTGGTAATAATTTTGGGCCGTTTTGTTTTCCGCTATGAAGTTCAAAAATATAAACAATATTTACCATTATATTCGCGATAGCGCTCCATGATTACAGTTTACTAAAACACAACCAGTTTTGTTGATTAAAATATTTTTAAGAAATTTAAAAATAAATTTAAATAATGTTTAAGTATTTGGAATTTAATAAATAACAATCTCCAGCTGAAACGTATGAAAAGCGGATCCGAATCTGATGGAGTTCTACCGGCACCGAAACGGATACGGAAGAACGGAGTGTAAACGGATTGCTTTCGAAATTCCTATGAAACGGTACGTTGATTGCCCGTTTTCGTATCGGCTTTTACGGATACCTCTTTTACGGACCGTAAATGGTCTGTGAATAACGGATTCATGATTCCGTAAGTAACGGAGAGTCCGTAAAATTGTTTCTTGGTTTCTTTTTACTCAATCAAATGAATTAATTCAGTGACGAATGAGTTCATTTTTTATAAAAAAAATTCCTTCAATTTATCAACCGTTCAGATTTAGAAAAAAAATCTTCTCTTCAGTGATTTAAATCGATTTTTAACCGCTCAGTGATTTAAAATCTAACGTTTACAGTTTTTTTAATAAAACATAAACAAAAAAAAATTAAGTTGCGATGATAGAAAATCAATTGATGCAACAATTATCTGTGTGTCACAACAGAATTTCAGTTATCCTAACAACAAAATCTGAAGGTTTTTATGTGGGTATTTCGAAAGGGAAAGTGCCTATAATCCGAGGGTTTTTCAATAGAAAAAGGTCACAAAACCTTTTAATTTGTCTATAAATTTTTTTTTAATTATCTAGCGTTTTTATGTGGGAAAAAGTACCCAGAAATCAATAAGAAATTAGCAAAGAGAAAACATATTTGTTCTGACGGCTGAATTCGTAGCCAATCGATTGGTTCGTTGTGATAATCGAGTATGTCGTTTATGACTACAGAAAATTACAATAGTTTATACAATGTAATTTGTCTACGAGAACGGAAATTCGCTGACCTAAATATATAAAAATTCGGTAGTATTAACCGAAAAATTTTGGCACAAATTTGGGTGCCAATATTTTTTTTTTTTTTGTGATTATATTTTAAAAAATATGTACTGATTTCAAGTCAGAAAAAAATGGTCACCCTAATCTGATGATTTTACTAAATGAAGTCGTGAATCATTAAGGCATATGATGCCAATAAAATATCTTAAAAGTAGATTTTGTAACAGTTTTTTCGCTCTCCTGAAAATCTATTAAAAAACACATGTGACATTTTGTAGGCCGGTCGACGATATATTTACGTTCGGGAATAACTTACACAGGATGACAAAATCTGAACTTTTAAAAATTAATAGAGTTCTGATCATCAACTCTATACCTTTCGGACATGCTAATTACAATGGCGTACTTTATTTTTCGATCTAAGGTACAGATTTTCCGCAAAGTGCCTTTGAAATTTAGCGGTTTTTCATTTAGTTTTTTATATACAAAAATTTTAAAATGCAATCAATATAAATTTTTTGTGGTAAAATGTAGGCACAGGACCTGTATTCATATTTATGGTTAATATTTGATTCACAAAACTTGATATTCAAAACCACTGTTTGCCTTTTGGATGGATTTTTACGATTTTAGTCAAAGGAATCGCTGAAAGCAAACTCGACCTTAATAAATATTATGGCTTAGTAAAGAAGCAATTAAAAGGAAAAAAAAATGTATTCATCTATAGCGGCCTATATATTAAAATCACGATTTTTCAAAAATTTTGTATGGCAGCATATTTTTCCAACTTTTAGTATAATATGGGGTCACCACTAGAAACTGTTGTTGCAAAATTTTAAGGAAAACAGTTTCCATTTGCAAAAGTTATCACAAAAAATACATTTATATACTACTGTGTAAATTCATAAATGCTTTATAAAGTTATAGGAGGCGTACGAAACAAATTTTGTAAGAAAAATGTTGTTAACTTTATTTTAAAATCGCTAAAAACTAAGAAAAATGTTGTCATTTTTAAGGCACTTTCATTTTAAGTCTGGCGGCCATTTGTAGAGAAAAATAATGCAAGACTTAGGCCCATTAACTTATCTCGAGCAGTTAACTTTAACTTAACCATGGGTAACTAACCAATACTAAATATTTATCCCTAGGAAAATTTAACCATAATAACTTATCAATATTTTAACTCTGGGTGTTAACCTTATCCTAAAATGTCAGAATAAAAACAAAAGGAAAAACAAAAATTAATAACAAAATATTTTTTCAATACGCTGATATGCTGATTCTAAATCCTCAAATGCAAGTTACCCAAAATTTATGGAATAATTGTTTTTCTGAGAGTGGTTTTCAAAAGAATTTTTTCCTATAATGGTATACAAATTAAATAAATGTTGTCCTATGTATTTTAGAGAACAAAGTTCAGTCTTTACTACCATCGTAACAAAAAGTCTTAAGCTATTTGGATGCGTTTTGTATAGCACTATTTCAAAATAGATAAAAAAGCTATTTTCTGCGTTTTTAATCACGATTTTATCAAATTTGAGAGGTAAGAGACGAATTCGGAATTTGGAATCAGCAAGTAAAATACTAAAAGTATATATCAATCTTCTAACAGCAGCAAGTTTTCATTTTGTAGATGTGTGGAATTCGCGTCAAATTATTCTAATATTGGTCACCATTTTTGGTTTTAATTACTCAAGGCTACTTGAACCCATAAATACGTAAATTTTTTTATATCGAATTAGATATAATTTGATGTCCTAGATATGGACAAATCTCGGTTCAAACTGTAACAAATTATATCTAATTTGATATAATTAGACACATGTAGATGACCCATTTTTCGGATCAAGTTCTATGTCGTTGTATATGGGGATTTATCAAATAAGATATTTTTATATATGATACCATATTAAGATTTTTACCCGGGTAATATCTTAATAGCTGGTATGCATAAAAAGTATGCCTACTATCAGACAAAATTTTATAAAATCAGATATATTTATATCGAATTAGATATAATTTGATGTCCTAGATATGGACAAATCTCGGATCAAACTGTATCAAATTATATCTAATTTGATATAATTTGACACATGTAGATGACCCACTTTTCGGATCAAGTTCTATGTCGTTGTATATGGGGATTTATGAAATAAGATATATTTATATATGACACCATATTAAGATTTTTACCCGGGTGCTGATGCAATTTTTATAAGTTTTCGTAAAGTGGGGAAATGCACATCGAAAATTTTTAAATGTATCATAAACGATTCTTAGTCAAAGTTTGGTTAAAGCTGCGCTTTAGATTTTTGTTAATAACACTATGCGACAGTCAAAATCGGGATTCCTAGGGTTGACCCAGCGAAACGCTGGGACACGTATAACTTCTTTTTTACCGATATAACTTTCCCCGGTAGTAGTAGTAGGGTTCAACCCTCCCCGATCATTATTAAATTTTTTTTTTAATTCAATATTTTTTAATTTTTAGAAATATGTATATATAAAAACAATGGTGAGAATTTGCTTTTTATGCACCTGTAAAAATAGTATTGAAAACAATAATGAATTCGAGTGCACCTTTTACACTTGTCTAATAAGTACTTTTATTGAAGAGAATAAGGAACAATACCTCGCAAACAAAGTGGTGTTTTTATGTCACTAAACTTTCATATCAAAGAATAGCTCAGCGGTAGAGTGCTAGACTAGCAATCGTGAGATCGCAAGATCGATACCCGATGGCGGCAATAAAAAACTTTTTTAAAATAAAAAAAAACAATTTTTTTTCGAAGAATGTTGAAGTTGGAATAATCCTCTCCTACGACAACTCAATTTTAAAATCATACGTCTATTTCATCAATTATAGTGCTATTTCTATTACTTCAGCATTTCTTTTTTTGATGGGTTTTTATTACAATTTTATAGATTATCGGAGAGGTTAAATATTAAAAGTAAATTACATCATTACTATTTTGATTTCCAATGGAGTGCAACAATAATTTTAAGCCCGATGG
Source organism: Leucophora obtusa (assembly GCA_949987735.1). NCBI lineage: Eukaryota > Metazoa > Arthropoda > Insecta > Diptera > Anthomyiidae > Leucophora > Leucophora obtusa. Next base: position 131,052,602 of record OX465295.1, on the reverse strand, counting down.
TTCCAACGCGAAATGAAAGTAAAATTCCAGAGGATTTTGCAAAGATAGCTCGGTTTTTTATTTTAGGACCTCTTGAAATATCTGTGTGGCGCGAAAGCCCAAAAATGTTGCACATTTTCAGAGTTAGGAACTGTCTCGCGTTCACGAATAAGTTAAATTTCAATTGTTCTTTTCAGTTCTTTTATTTTATTCGGAATTATCAAACAAACCACTGATAGAAAAATCCTGAAAAATACCAAAAAAATGTACTCAAAATTAGTTAGGGGCTCTGCACAGAAAGCTTTTGAAATTAGTAAATCCATTTTGCTAACTATTAGTAAGATAAATACAGAAAAAATGCAACTGTTTTAGTAATATTTGAGTTAAATTTCGTTTAATTGAACTGCAATTTTACCTTGCTAATATTGGCTAAAAAATGTTGCTGAATATTAGTAGAAAAAAAGCAGTAACGAAATTGTTATATATTCAAAAGTTAATTTATGTTTAAATTTAATTGAGTTGAATACAAATAATGAACTCTCCTGCTACAATAAACAGAAAAATTTGCTAGAAAATAGTAGACTGCTTTCGGCAGTGTAGATTTTGTTCGCATTAAGAAAAAAAAAATAAAAATAAAAATTTTAAATTCTTTGTGATGGTTTAGTTGACTAATTTCCAGTAATTTTTTTGCTGATTTTAGAAGGGTAAATTGTCATTTTCGATGATAGAATATAGCTGAAATTTTGTAAATTTAACAGATTTTTTCTCGCTGTTTGTATCTTTCTAATGATTAGCAAACAGATTCTGCTGGATTCAGCTGTTTTTTCAGCAAACATTTTTGAAGACTTTTATATTAGTGTATGAACAACTGAAAAAATTTCTCGAATGAACGAGTGAACTAGAAGAACACATTAGTTTAAAAATAAAATTTATTAAAATGAACTGTGAACTGTAATGCCAAATTCTAGTCATTTTTATTCCGATTGTTTGTTTGAACAAAATGTTTTATTTTGTATGAAAATTTGCGAGTGTCCTCACGTTTTTACTCACTATTTCTAATTTTATTTTTACTATAGACTAACACTCAGGCGATGCCCCCTACTTATGATAGTGCATTGTGTTAGAATTAGGAAAATAGAATAGATATCTACAATTTTTAACACTAAACTGCTAATAACAAACAATACGAATAAAAGCAACTGATAGTGCGTCTTTGTGACGAGAACGTGATTAAAATAGACACATGATGATTAAAAACCGAGCTAGATTTGCAAAACTCTTTGAGAAAAAAATAATTTCTGTGGCACCAAAAAGCTTAAAAAAATTTTTAGAAACTAGTTTTCGCAATTGGATTTAGAGTCTATTTTATTTATGAAAACTTAAGAAACTTGGCAATTTGGTATTTGATTTCAACAAAAAATAAATATTTTTATTACATTTTTTAAAAAATGTTGTTGCTTTTGATGTATTTTGTTACGTTTCAAAATTTGTGAAATCATTTCGGGGGGCTCGACCCCCAAGCCTCCCCTCCCCCCCCTCTAGCTACGTGCCTGGGCAGTGTTATTAATAATAACAAAGCTGTCTTGGAGTCTCTACTTGTAAAATAAGTTATTAGGTTTCCTCCAGGACTCACGTGATACCGTCAGGATAGGACTTATGAATATCTCCATAACGCAAACGATAGCTGTTAGATATTTTTATTAAGTAAAGCTTATGTACTCTGAGTTAGTAGTAAGCACACCTAATTTCGTGAAAATTTACAGATGTTTAGTCCCAAATTCGCTAAATTTCGCAATTTTCAAAAAACCAAAATCGCAATAACTTCTGAAATAATAACACAACACAACAATTTTTGATATGTACTTTCATTTTACCGATATTGTAATTTACAGAAAAGGCAGAAATTATTTGACTATTGGATTTATTTATTCCTCTTCAACCTTTATTGTACTATATCGCCTAAATAACGCGATAAATTAAAATTTTAATTTTTTTTAGTAAAGTATTGTTTTTTCAAACGCGTCGTATAGACCAACTGCAATTAATATTAAGGGTTTTCACAAGGGGTGTGCTATTTGTTGTATCGTTGTATCGTCCTAACAAAAAACAGAGTTGTTAAAAATTAAATTGAAAAAATACAACATTTGAGAATAGCACGATACAACATTTGTACGTATGTTTAGTGTCCTATGTTTGAGTGTGCTAACAGATAGAAAACTGAATAGAAAATCGTTGTTAAACACAAATAAAAATTTTAACAACTCTGTTTTTTGTTACGACGATACAACGATACAACAGATAGCACACCCCTTATGAACAACCTAATTATAATTAATATGCATTTTTATTAATTCTAATTTAGTAGGTTTGAGGTTAAGAAGAAGAATAAACATTTGAGGTTAAGAAGAAGAATAAACATAATTTTCCGTTTGAATTGTGTTGTCAGATTGTCTCTATATGACAATTTTTTCAACAACCCGTCGGCTGTAAGAATCGAACCCATGCACTCCTACATTCCAAACGTAACTATATTAGAGTTCGACAGCTTAGCCATCTAACCCACGTACGACAACGGAATTGTTCTGAGAGTGTACTCTGCAAACACATTACCTGCACACAGAGAAAAAATATGTCATTTTCCAACTGAAATTTCGGTTACATCTACTAAAATAGGTTGGTGCAACTGAATATTGGTTATTATAACAAAATTCGGTTTATACAACTGAAGTTTAGTTGCAATACCCAAAATATTTAGGAATTACATTCCATTATGGTTTCACCAACCGAATTTATTGGTTTTAGCAACCAAAATAGGCTTGGCAATTCGGTTGGAAATTTTTTTCCCTGTGTCTGAAAAAGTGTATTTCTATTGCAATTTTGTTATAAGTCCGGAATGGATTATTTTGAATAACTTTAATAATTTGTTTGTGCGCGTGTTTTTGATTGTAAACTAGTAAACCACTCGAATTTAACAAACCGATGCATATTGAAATCTGACATATTTTTTTTATTAAGAAAAATGTGTGTTAATGCAGTTAAGTTAGTTAAGCAGCTTACTCGGTTTGTACGCGATTGATCACCCAAGTAAAGGGTGGTTAAATTTTAAGGGCCGATGTTGATTTTGAATAAAACACAAATTATTTAGGAAATTATTGTCATTTCTTTTTATATGATAATATTGGTATGGTTCAATTTATATGGAACAAAATATCGGCCAAATGGCCGCCGCGACCTCGGCGGCACACCTCCATCCGATGGTCCAAATTTTCGATGACGCTGAGGCATATTTGAGGTTATATGCCGTTAATGTGCCGAATTATCTCATCCTTTAGCCCTTGAATTGTTGCTGGCTTATCGACGTATACCTTTTCTTTCAAATAACTCTAAATAAAGAAGACCCGATTTGCTGAAATTTGTGCACAATTCTCCCGATTGTGGAAACATTTGGTCGATTATGCTGACCAAAGAAATCACGAAGTGCACGAAATGCACTTTGATTTGAACGCCCATTTTCATAATAAGCCTGAATAACTTTAACGCGTTGCTCGATTGTGTATCTTTCCATGGTTCAAATTGAGTTAGTCTGAAATTGAGAAATGTCAAATGAAATGCAGAAATAAACTTGACGTTTAGGTGTGGTTCACATTCAACATCGGCAGTTAAAATTTAACCACCCTTTATTTATAAATCTCTATATTCTCTGAATAATTTATATTTTTCGGGGAAAACTTTTTTCGTTCTTTGTAAGATAGCTTTCAATAATTTTGTAAAATTAACCCAGCAATTTTTTTTACATTCTGTTACCAACCACACAAATTCTGCAACTGGTTCCATTGAACTGGTTCCAGAACTGATTCTAAGTCAATCACTTGGATCTATAGAAGCGGTTGCTTCTGAGTCAATTTCAAACAAAAATCATCGGTGTTAGAATTGACAGTAGAAGGAGTTGTAAAGGAAATGTAAGCTATTCTACAACTGATTGTTTGGAACGGAAAATTTTCCTGAAAGGCTTATTAAGATACAAATTCTCAAAAAATTTACTCATCAACCTTAGTCCGCAATTATGTTGTAGGTTAGAACCAGGAAATTATTAGTTTTGTTTCAAAATTTTTTTATTGCTTCGGTTTTATTATCGTAAAAAATATTGCTCTAAGCCAAATGTTTTTCCAATTTTTCTCTTAATAAGATTTATTTTTTCTAATACGCAGAAAATCTATTTTTTGAAAAAAACCAAAAACTTTTTTTCGCCATTCTATTATTATTCCTCCAAAATTTTTTCGAAATTTTTCCTTAGTCAAATCAAAATTACGCATTGGCTTCTAAACACAAGCAAATTTGTGTTGTTTGGTCCCCACGGACATAAGAGTTTTGTCAAATTCAAGACGTCCTCATATACAAAACAGAAAAATATATAAAACCAGTAAAACGACGAACCAAAATACACATGTTTTTCCTAAAATGCATCTAAAGTTTTAATTCCAAAAAAAGAGAACTTACATAGTGTACTAAAAAAGTTTAATCCAAATGGTTAAAATTTGAACATTAATTAAAAAGTTATTAGCAATTATAATATTTTATGAAAAATTGCAAGGACGTCGTTAACCTTTCTGCAGTTTGGTCATGATGATGAAGACTTTAAAATATTGGCTTAGAAATAATTGAAAAATCCAGTATGAAAAAAATTTTAAGTTACGAAATATTTGAATTAAACTTTTTAAACTGTTTGTAAAAAACTTACTACTTTTTTTAGTGAAAAAATCGGAATACTTTCTTTTTTCCATATGAATTTGATGAACCCTAATTAATTAATTAAAAAAAATTTTTTTTAATTCTAAATAAATAAATTTAGTAATTAAATACGTGTTTCTAAATTGCAATTAGCTAAATTTTTAATTAAAAAGTCAACAAAATGGGACATTAATATTATAATTTTTTTCTCTTTTAGATATGTAGTTTATTTAATTTTAAATTTTTTTGCTTATAAATGTGACTCCTGCAACATTCTTTTTTTAGGCGTTTGTTTATGGGGTTCCTGTTGGAAATAAAATAATATAAAAATTTATAAAATTATTATAAAAACAAATAAAAAAATTAAAAATCAGAACAAATCATTAAAAAACATAACATGATTGAAACAATGGTAATGACAGGCATGCACGTGAAATAATTAAATGCATAAAATTATATATGGGATTTGTTATTACAACATACATAAAATGTTTTTTAAATCGAAAATTTCATTTAAATATTAACAATAAAAATAATAGAGGTAAAACGTAAAACAATGAAAACGTCACATAGAAAAAATACAGTGATAAACAAGTACATATAACAACATAAAATAATTGTGTGTTAATGCGGCCTATAGACTACTCAAGTTACTTGCACAATAATGAGTTTGTGCAGGTCAGTTGAACAGTGTGTGGCCTGGTTTGTGTACTTGTACAAGTATATTTTTAGACTTGAGTAAAAATCAAAACGATTTTGATTTTTACGCAATATTTTAGAACTTGTGCAAGTCATTTGCGCAGTGTATGCTGAAATTAGCACAGTTCAGCAGTAATTTTTGAAGAGTGAACATCATAAATACGGATAAAAAAAATTAAAATTATGAATAAACGTAAAGTAAAAAATGTCAATATAAATTTATTAACATCGCCAACGAAGTTCAGGTATTTTGGCCTGCGCAAAGGGTGAAATAAAGCTTTCTAAGACTAATATTTTCTAATGGCAATAACAATCCGCTACATGTTTCTGCTGCTATGTGTAAATTAAAATGAATATTGTACAGTTTACTTGAATGGTGTGTGGCGAGTAAGGTGACTTGAACAAACTCGTTATTGTGCAAGTGACTTGCATAGTCTATTTGCCGCATAAGCCCAAATTAGTTTGGTAGTATTGTAAAAAAAAGTAACGTAGCCAGTGTTGCCACCTGTAAAACAAAAAACTACACAGCTTAAGGTAAAAAATTATCCAAAACGGTATGAAATTACACAAAAAATTATAATTTTTTAATATTATTTCAAAATAAAATAAAGTAACCATAATTGACTTAAGTTGAAATCACTCAAAATTTGCTTGAATTTTTTTACTCAAATGAAAGATCGCCGATATTTGGCCTACCGAAATTTTAAAATTTTCGCTAGTTGCTAAGTCATTTTGTGGTTTTTTGTGTGTTTTATTTTTTCATTGTAATGTTTTAATTTCTTTTGTTTGTTTGAAATGTTTTTAATTTGATTAAGTTGAGTACGATGAGTTTCGTTTGAAAATTAACGAAATTTACAGAGATGAAACTTTACGAAAGTTCGCTTAAGTTAATTAAGCTTAATCTACTTTTCTTAATTCAAGTTCGCCAAATATTGTTGTAGTTTGGCTAAATATAGTTGGGCACCTATTGGGCCTTTACAGCTTTTTAAGTTAGTTCGAAAATTAGCTTTATTTTTCACCAAATTAAAGAGCGCCCATATTTGACTTACTCAAAATTTAGAAATTTTCGCCAGATTTGCGAATTTATTTTATATTTTTTTAATTGATTTATTGTTATTTTTAAATTTATTTTGTTTGTTTAAAATGTTTTTAAATCGATTAAGTTGGGTGCGATGAGTTTCGATTGAAAATTAACCAAATCAGTAGAGATGGAACTGTTCTAACGTTGACTTAACCCTTAAATGCATGGTGTAGCCATTTGGCAACATACCGGTTTTTTAATAAAAAAAAACCCACTTGATGCGCAAAACTGCATTTTTGGGAATTAGGAGCCCCTTCTGTACATAGTGTTCCTATAGTTTAGCGCAGAATTTTTAAACAGTTAGAGTAAAAATCTTGGATTTGCACTCTAAATGTTTTTATAAAATTTCTCTAAAAAGTGAAATTACACAAAAACTACACAAAAATGTCATTATTCAAAAATTATCCAAGGAAGGTGTAAACAGTCCCATTTTTGAATAATTATTCAAAAAGTGGCAACACTGAACGTAGCACTCTTATAATGAATAAAAAGATATAAAAACTAAAAATATCGTTTTTTATCTTTTTCTTGTGCATAGAATTAATTGTCAAGTAATAAAATATAAAATTTCTATTTTCAATAGAACTTTTTTACGATTTTACTTGACAACAGTTTCAATGCATAGAAAAAAGACAAAAATATCTCTATATATAAAAGAATAACGTGACTGACTGACTGACTCAACATCGCCCAGCCCAAACCGCTGAAGCTAGGAAGTTGAAATTTGGTATGTAGGTTCCTCTTTCGGCGTAGACGTCCGCTAAGACGGGATTTTTGGAAATTCCTACCGCAACGGGTAAAAAACTTGGCGGCCTGCCAAAACCCCTTTGGCTAGAAAGCTGAAATTTAAGATATGTGTTCCTTGGAGTATGGGCTAACTTTTCTGGAAAGCACTTTCTGGAATTTTGGACAGGGATGTTGTAAAAATGGGGGTTAAAAAGGGGAAAAAGGCCCCCCTTGACGGCCTGCCCAAACCGCTGGAGGTAGGAAGTTGAAATTTGGTATAAAGGTTCCTCCACTATCGTAGACATCCACCAAGACGGGAGTTTTGGAAATTTTTACAGGGACGGGCAAAAAGGGGAAAAAGTCTCCCCCTTGACGGCCTGCTCAAACTGCTGGAGCTATGAAGTTGAAATTTGGTATGTAGGTTCCTCGACCGGTGTAGACGTCCGTTGAGACGGTATTTTTGGAAATTCTTATCGGGAGGGGCAAAAAGGGGACAAAAAAAGTACCTTTTTCCAAAAAAGTACCTTTTTCCAAAAAAGTACCTTTTTCCAAAAAAGTACCTTTTCCCAAAAAAAGTACCTTTTCCCAAAAAAAGTACCTTTTCCCAAAAAAGTACCTTTTCCCAAAAAAAGTACCTTTTTCGCAAAAAAGTACCTTTTTCCAAAAAAGTACCTATTTCTAAAAAAATTTTCCTTTTCCAAAAAAAGTACCTTTTTCCAAAAAACATACATTTTTCCAAAAAAACACCTTTTTAAAAAAATACCTTTTCAAAAAAAAGTACAAATAAAGTACTTTTGTAAAAACAAAGTATCTTTTTCCAAAAAATTTCGTTTTTCCAAAAAGTACCATTTAAAATAATATATAATTTCAAAAAAACAACTTTTTTTCCACTAAAACAAGGTTTCTTGATATTCGGCATAGCGTCTCCCCATAAACAGTCTCACAAATTGGAAAAGTGCCTGCCCAAACCACTGGAGGTAAGAAGCTGAAATTTGGTATAAAGGTTCCTCCATTGTAGTAGACATCGACTAAGTTTGTATTTTTGGAATTCCCTACAGGATATCCCAAAAGGAAACTCGGTATGTGAGTTACTCCTTCTGTGTAGGCGTCCAAAAAAAGTACAAATAAAGTACTTTGTAAAAACAAAGTATCTTTTTCCAAAAAATTTCGTTTTTCCAAAAAGTACCATTTAAAATAATATATAATTTCAAAAAAACAACTTTTTTTCCACTAAAACAAGGTTTCTTGATATTCGGCATAGCGTCTCCCCATAAACAGTCTCACAAATTGGAAAAGTGCCTGCCCAAACCACTGGAGGTAAGAAGTTGAAATTTGGTATAAAGGTTCCTCCATTGTAGTAGACATCGACTAAGTTTGTATTTTTGGAATTCCCTACAGGATATCCCAAAAGGAAACTCGGTATGTGAGTTACTCCTTCTGTGTAGGCGTCCGCTTAGACGGAATTTTTGAAATTCCTATCGGGAGGGGAAATAAGGTAAAAGCGGCTTGCCCAATCCCTTTTGGCCAACCTAAAATTTTAAATATGTATTCCTTTGAGTAGGACTAACTCACCGGCAACGTAATTTTTCTATTTTGGAACAGGAATATAGTAAAACTGGTGGTTGAAAGGGAAAAATGTCCCCACTAACGGCCTGCCCAAACCGCTTAGGCAATGCAGTTGAAATTTGGTATGAATGTTCCTCATCCATCGCAGATAGCCGCGAAGATGGAATTTTTGTAAATTCCTAAAGGGAGGGGCAAAAAGAAGAAAAGCCTCACCTTGGCGGCCGGTAAAAACCCCTTCGGCTAGAAACCTGAAGCTTAAAATGTGAGTCCCTGGAGTAAGGGCTAACTTATTAGAAAGATACTTTTTTGAATTTTGGACAGGGTCGTTATAAAATGGGGGCTCAAAAAGGGAAAGTTGCCCTTTAACGACCTGTCCAAACTGCTGGAACTAGGAAGCTGAAATTCGGTACTTAGGTTGCTCTTCCAGCCTAATTCCAACCAGGAGGGACAAAAAAAGAAAAAGTGTCCCCCTTGACAGCCTGCTCAAACTGCTGGAACTAGGAAGCTGAAATTCCCTGTCGATGGATTTTCGGAAATTCCTACCGAGAGGGGCACAAATAGTAAAAGTTGGCTAGAAACCTAAAATGTAAAACATATGTTACTTGGAGTATGGGCTCACTTACCGGGAAGGTGCTTTTTGGACAGGGACATTGCATAAATGGGGATTAATGAAGCGAAAAGTCCCGCTTAAAGGCCTGCCCAAACCGCTGGAGGTAGGAAGTTGAAATTTGGTATTAAAGTTTCTCCTCTATTGCAGACATCCGCTAAGATGAGATTTTTGAAATTTCTACAGGTAGGGTCAAAAACAGGAAAAGTCTCCCCCTTAACGGCCTGGCCAAACTACTGGAACAAGGGATCTTAAATTCGGTATTTAGGTTCCCTCTCCAACGTTGACGTCCCCTAAGATGGTATTTTTGGAAATTCATACCGGGAGGGGTAAAAAGGGAAAAAACTTCCCCCTTGATGGCCTGGCCAAACTGCTGGATATAGAGACCTAAAATTATGTATGTAGTAGGTTCCTCCTCCAACGCAGACGTCCTCTAAGACGGAATTTTTGGAAACTCCTATCGGGAGGGGTAAAAACGGAATAATTCTCCCCCTTGATGGCCTAACCGAACCCTTCGGCTAGAAACCTGTAATATATAATATGTTTTCCTTGGAGTATGGGCTAACTTATCGACAAGGCATTTCTAGGACTTTGGACAGGAACGTGGTAAAAATGGTGGTTCAAAAGGGGAAAATTGCCCCCCCCCCCCCCCTTAACGTCTGCGTCTTTAGCTAGAAACCTAAAACTTAAAGAACAAGTGTATATGAAACATTAAAATTAAGAAACTAAATAGGAAACGAATGGAATTGAAACACTACACAAGTGGAATGAAATGGATATAAACGTTGAACGAGTGGAATTGAAATTATAGACAATGCAAATGGATTGGAAGAGGGAATTACCTGTTCAAACACTATCCACGGAATATGAAACTTATATACCATTGAAACTTACTCTCCAAAAAGTTAAACAAATTTTCTAAAAGAGAAAAAACCTTAGAAAATGAATGGAACTTATATATTCCGATATTTAAACTTCATGTAACGAAGCACCGGTGGAAGAAACCAGTAAATTTTCCAACTGAATTTGTGAATTTACTTGAATTGCCAGGTCTACCTTTACATAAACTGGAGTTAAAAAAAAAAACTTTAATACACGCTAACAACGTAGCGGGCTTTGCCCGCTATTTTTAATATTATAAAATGCTTTCCAACCCTGCTTTACGTTATTTATTTTCATTCAAAACACAAATGAACAAAAATACTTACGGGTCTATCTACCTAAGTTCGCACTTTACCAAATTATCTTAACATACACACGTATATTGCAATTTATTATGGATTCATTACTAACAATCCACTTTCATGAGAAAAAGTGATCAAATACTTATTAATTTTAAACCCATTGTTGTGCAGTATTATTTATTTGTGGTGGCTGGGTGAAGGCTTTTATTATAAAAACTGTACTTTAAATAAAAAGCGAATTTAAAAAAAATTGTCGGGGGCCCCCCTAAACCTTAAGGCACGCTAACAACGTAGCGGGCTGCGCCCGCTAGTATTTCTATATTATTTTAACATATTGAATTGATTGTAGATACGTTTTTTTATTTTACGATTAGACTAATGAAGCCTTAAAATAAATAATTATATTTTTTATATTTCGACATCTGAATGACAAAGGAAATTTTAATAGAGAAATACAAATATTCCTGATTCTCAGAAATGATTTGGAAATTCATAAAGGTTTTTTGTTTAAAGATTTCGACAAGTTTCAATCCTTTTAAGACCAAATTAGAATAGCTGTAGAACAACACTTTTTGGAGACTTGGTCTTACGGATTAGAATTATTATCGTGTAAAAGTGGGCGTAGTTATGCAATATTACGGAGAAATATGGCGGTAAAGCTAAAATATTAATGCGCTAATGGCACTGAATATATTAAGATTTATGAAAAATTTAGATTAATAAATAATTTCTAATAAAAAAAAACAAAAAGTTAAAAAATCATCTATTGAAAATAGATTTCTACTTTACGATACCACATTTCACCTCACTTTACTACCAAACTAATTTGGGCCTAACTGAAATAGAACTAAAATTCTGTATATATAACAGTTCTAATTTTGCTGTTCTTATTTTACTAGTATTTAGCAAAAAAAATCTGCTAATTTCAGCAGTTTTTTCTGCAGCATCATTTTTAACTAATTTTTAGTCTCTTTTTCTGCTATTTTTACAGATTTATTTCTATTAGTGTACAGGTCAGCAAGAAATAGGAATGTTAAAATTTCGTTGATGCCTAATTGAGTTGTGTTTACAATAGTTTATTTGTTTCGCAGTCAATATAAAGGGTGAACACACCAAAATTGCGACACATTGGAAAACTTATAACTTCCTCAAAAAAATTTATATATTTTGAAGTTCAAATACTCTGAGCAGGCCATGACCTAAATTTCATGTATGAGAAATTTCATTCGAATTTGGCTTTTCGTTTCGTCAAAAATGACCACCGAGTTAGAAACGAGGCAAATTATTTTGTACGAATATATAAAAAATCCGGTTCTCAGTGCGCGTAAAATTGCGAAAAATGTGAAAGTGCACCACTCGGCAGTTTCTAGGGTTTTAAATCACTACAGAGAAGGTCTAACAATTGCTGTAAATTGAAAGTGAAGTCCAAGTTTCCAAAAAAATACATGGTTTGGCAAACCATTTGCTCCTGTGGTCGTAAAAGCAGCCCTTTCATCACATCTGGAACAATGAACGCTCAAATTTATCGGGATGAGTGCCTCAAAAAGCGTCTTCTGTCATTTATTAAGAGTCACGTCACCAAACCACTGTTCTGGACGGACCTGGAAAGCTGCCACTATGCCAAGGACACATTGCAGTGGTACAATGCAAATAAAATCGATTTTGTAACTCGTGACTGCAATCAACCCAATAGCCCAGAGCTACGTCCTATTGAGGAATATTGGTCAATAGTGCAGGTAATATTGAAGAAGACAGGTAAACTGGTAAAAGATATTGCAGAATTCAAAACCAAGTCGGCGTTGCGAAAAGTCGATTATGCACTCGTGCAAAAGATAATGGCGCGAGTGCGACGAAGAGTCCGATCAGTTGCATATAGAACAAATAATAACTAATATTTTAATATTTTTATTACCTCTAAATTTCAAAGTATTCGAAGAAAAAAAACTTATTTCAAAATTATCTAGTTTTTTTCTGGTATTAGTTTCCAAGTGTCGCAGTTTGGTGTGTTTACCCTTTAAGTAGACGATTATCTATTGTTCACCGATAAAGGCGTGGATAATGTGGATGGGTCTCTAGCTGGCCATATCGAATTTTTTCAATTTTTATTCTCTGCAATTTACTTGTGTGATCACGAATCTAACAAAAACAGTCATTTATTTATTTCTAATCTTCCTTTAAGGCAACAATATTCTTAAAGTTAGTATTTTCCTGAGTAAGTTGAGTCTTCATTTGTTAAAATCGGTTGGAAATTGACAAAGTTCTGGAATTATTATCTATTTGGACTGTTCGATTTCTTTTTAAAAGAATTAGTTAAATTGCAATAGTTCTTTTATGTAATTTTATGTATGTATTTTATGTATTTTTTTCGATTAATTAACCCCCCGTTTCCACATGCAAGTGCAAGTTCGAAAAACTCAATACACTCACACTTTTGCACTAATACAATCACACTTATATGACTTGCGACTCAACTTGCAAGTAAATTTTGAAGACAGTGGATTTTTGACACTTGCGGCAAGTGAAATGACAGAATAAAGAAAACAGTGTTGCCTAGTAATGTTTTCTATTAATTTACTAGTATTTGGTAAAGTAAGAGTTGTAATGCAACTGATTTTGAATTTATTTGTAAAAAAAAGTAAAAAAGAACACAATGATATATCTTAATGGTAATTTCAAATATCAATTTTACAAGTTTTTGAAAAAAAAAAAAAATTGTTAAGAACAAATTTTTTCCCAGCTTTGTTAGAATATTGAATACTTGGCAATACTGGAGTCTTATTTAGTGACAACCTATGCCTTCGACGACATTTTAAAAATTAACTTGCAGCAAGTAGTGTGGACACCTGTAAAATTTTCATGTTTTTTCGGTAATTTTCGAAATTTTCGCTGATAATACGTATTCTCAACTTGCAACCATTTACTTGCATGTGGAAACGGGGGGTTAATGTATTTTTTTTTGTTTAGTTCACTGAATTGAACGAACTCGCGTTGGAACATCCAATCAACATTAAAAAAAATTTGTTTGGTAATTCTGTACACTACAAGCAACCATTTATATACCCAGTATAGAAATGGTAATGACATATATTACTTTTTGGACTACCAGTAATGACACCCACTTACCTTCTGCATTACTTTAAAACATATAATAATGAGTTGCTGATAATGATTTATTTTTATCATTATGTCAAATAGAAAATAATTTTCTAGATTTTTTTGAAAATTTTTTGAAATCTATTTTTAGACTCAATATTTTTTAAACACTGGTAAGGATATATGTAACCACATATTTTTTGATATTTTGTATGTTGGCGAGTAAGCTTACTTGTGTGCAGCAGGTCAATTATGTTTTTTATCTATTAAATATTACATGTCGATATAGCTCAGATGGTAGAGCTATTGACTGGCAATTGTAGACCCAGGTTCGATTCCCGCACCAGCAAAAAGTATTTTTTTTATATAATTTATTTTTTTGAAAATCTATTTTTCTCGACTCATTATTTTTGTCAGTACTGGTAAGCACATAGGTAACGATATATTTTTTGATTTTTCATATGCTGCTGTGTAACCATAACTCATTATTTTTCGCGACATCGCCATATAAAGTTAATAAGAAATGTAATAACAAAAGTAACTAGTTACCATTACCAAGTATGTAGTTACATAACCACATATCTGGTAATGATTTTCTACACTGGGTAGTGAATATACGAGTACTACGAGGCCAGTTCGAAATGTTCTTAGCTTAACAATGAAAAACAACCCAGTATGCAAAATGAGTCGAGCTTGTATCGTAACTGAATCATTTTCTCGTAAAATTTCATCGATATCGAGTTCGATATAATACCAAGAATGAGGGTATTTTCCTATGTAGCTTGCAAGGTGATATAGACCCGAAAAATTGTTGATTTATAGATTCGATATTTCATCGAAACAACGAATATTTTTCGAGGGAAAATATGATTAATGAAAGCGAAAAAAAATATTTTTTTCTTTTCTTTTTTTACCTTTCTCTTTGTTTATTTTTTTATTTCTCTTTAATTTAATTTTTTTCAATTTTGTTTTGTTCCAACACCAGCCACGATTCGAACCAACGTCCTTTGGTTTAGAAGTTCATCGCTTTACCTCTTCAGCCAAGCCGTAATGATACATATAGTTTCATAAACATTTTTTTACAATTCAAATTGTTTTTATTTTATTTGAATCTACCTTTATAAACTTCATATTACCCAACAAACATGAATGTAAAAGTTAAAATAAATGCCCTAGTTGTAAGAACGAATATGCTGTTCTTTTCGAATTTTTCGTAAATAAATTTAATGCTTAATACAGAAGGGCACCAACTCGACTTAATATTTCATTAGAGAAAAACGAAATCTGAAAAACTTTGATTATACTTTTTTTTATTGTATCGTATTTGTATTAATAAAAAAAATCATTCAGAATGAAGTTAGGCTCTTCCTTCATTAAGCCATCGACATTAAACTTTGGAGCAAAATTGCATAAAAATATGTGTATACAAAAATAAAGTAAAAGATTTTAAAACCGTCCTGTTTGAAGATAATTATTTTAAAAGTGACAATACACTCTGAATTAAGCTGCGAATAAGATTAGTTAGTCATTAGTTTGCAAAAATCAAAGTACTTAGAATTTAGTGTTTAACTGCAGTTTATAAAATTAAATTTTAATTGAGAAAAACTTGCGTTATATTTACTTTTTTGATTTTTAAAGTTAAAATTTTATTTGAATAAAACTAATAACTCTCTATTTTCTTATTTTCGGACACGTATAAAACTTTTTGAGAAAACAGGATAACTTTAAAAATCTCATAAAATATTTAATCTATACTTTTTAAAAAAGCTCACAAAGGGCATCATAAAAAGTGTTTGTTTTTAAATTTTATTTTTGTATTTTATATTTTTAGTTTTTGTAACTATTTGTGTGGTGAACATTTAAGTTGTATATGTCGACCCTATTGATAGCAACTGACATGGAGATTTCTTCACATTTTTACAACCCGATAACCCCGTGACTGTCAAATCAATTTAAACATTTTTACTAACAATCAAAATAAATTTGGAATCGATTTCGATAATTTCGTTGTCGTAATCTCTGGTTTGAAATATTTAATATAAAACAAACAAAAGAATTTAGATATAAACGAAGTTTACAGTTGTCCAGTTTTTCTTGTCGTGCATCTAAAAAACCTCATTTTTATAGATTCAAATTGTTTGCTGGGTACATTTGTTTGTTTAAATTTCTTTTTGTTCAATTTATAGATATGTCAAAATTCAACAATTATTTTAATTTTTGCATTAAAAAATACAAAAATTGTTTTTTCGGACTTTCTATATTTTCATATATTTAGTTAGAATATTCTTCTACCTCAAGTCCCAATTCTAATATGATATTGTCATATTAGATTTTTATTTGTTGTTTCAAAAAGGGTTGATCATTTTCATGATAGACAATACAATTGTTTCGTAGACATCACTCTACTCTTCAGTTGTCCGCTAAGAAAATGATAACTTTCCCACTCAAAACGAGACATTACATAAGGTACAAAAAACCAACGGGATGAGAATTTTGTACTTTCGTATATGAACTGTCTGATTTGGTAAAACCAGTTATAAATCAACTCCTTTTTGAAAGCAACAATTACATAAAAGTACCCTTTGGGTACTATTTATATGTATGTCTGTTGTCAATACATATTGTAAAAACAACTAATTTTAAACTCAAAACAAAATAAATATTTGAATGAGATTTTAGCCGTGGTGTGCTTATTTTCAACAATTATTTTAATTTTTGCATTAAAAAATACAAAAATTGTTTTTTCGGACTTTCTATATTTTCATATATTTAGTTAGAATATTCTTCTACCTCAAGTCCCAATTCTAATATGATATTGTCATATTAGATTTTTATTTGTTGTTTCAAAAAGGGTTGATCATTTTCATGATAGACAATACAATTGTTTCGTAGACATCACTATACTCTTCAGTTGTCCGCTAAGAAAATGATAACTTTCCCACTCAAAACGAGACATTACATAAGGTACAAAAAACCAACGGGATGAGAATTTTGTACTTTCGTATATGAACTGTCTGATTTGGTAAAACCAGTTATAAATCAACTCCTTTTTGAAAGCAACAATTACATAAAAGTACCCTTTGGGTACTATTTATATGTATGTCTGTTGTCAATACATATTGTAAAAACAACTAATTTTAAACTCAAAACAAAATAAATATTTGAATGAGATTTTAGCCGTGGTGTGCTTATTTTCAACAATTATTTTAATTTTTGCATTAAAAAATACAAAAATTGTTTTTTCGGACTTTCTAT
Organism: Leucophora obtusa; assembly: GCA_949987735.1. NCBI lineage: Eukaryota > Metazoa > Arthropoda > Insecta > Diptera > Anthomyiidae > Leucophora > Leucophora obtusa. The sequence continues at coordinate 131,035,684 of OX465295.1, read as the reverse complement.
ATTTTCATATATTTAGTTAGAATATTCTTCTACCTCAAGTCCCAATTCTAATATGATATTGTCATATTAGATTTTTATTTGTTGTTTCAAAAAGGGTTGATCATTTTCATGATAGACAATACAATTGTTTCGTAGACATCACTCTACTCTTCAGTTGTCCGCTAAGAAAATGATAACTTTCCCACTCAAAACGAGACATTACATAAGGTACAAAAAACCAACGGGATGAGAATTTTGTACTTTCGTATATGAACTGTCTGATTTGGTAAAACCAGTTATAAATCAACTCCTTTTTAAAGCAACAATTACATAAAAGTACCCTTTGGGTACTATTTATATGTATGTCTGTTGTCAATACATATTGTAAAAACAACTAATTTTAAACTCAAAACAAAATAAATATTTGAATGAGATTTTAGCCGTGGTGTGCTTATTTTCAACAATTATTTTAATTTTTGCATTAAAAAATACAAAAATTGTTTTTTCGGACTTTCTATATTTTCATATATTTAGTTAGAATATTCTTCTACCTCAAGTCCCAATTCTAATATGATATTGTCATATTAGATTTTTATTTGTTGTTTCAAAAAGGGTTGATCATTTTCATGATAGACAATACAATTGTTTCGTAGACATCACTCTACTCTTCAGTTGTCCGCTAAGAAAATGATAACTTTCCCACTCAAAACGAGACATTACATAAGGTACAAAAAACCAACGGATGAGAATTTTGTACTTTCGTATATGAACTGTCTGATTTGGTAAAACCAGTTATAAATCAACTCCTTTTTGAGTGGGAAAGTTATCATTTTCTTAGCGGACAACTGAAGAGTAGAGTGATGTCTACGAAACAATTGTATTGTCTATCATGAAAATGATCAACCCTTTTTGAAACAACAAATAAAAATCTAATATGACAATATCATATTAGAATTGGGACTTGAGGTAGAAGAATATTCTAACTAAATATATGAAAATATAGAAAGTCCGAAAAAACAATTTTTGTATTTTTTAATGCAAAAATTAAAATAATTGTTGAAAATAAGCACACCACGGCTAAAATCTCATTCAAATATTTATTTTGTTTTGAGTTTAAAATTAGTTGTTTTTACAATATGTATTGACAACAGACATACATATAAATAGTACCCAAAGGGTACTTTTATGTAATTGTTGCTTTCAAAAAGGAGTTGATTTATAACTGGTTTTACCAAATCAGACAGTTCATATACGAAAGTACAAAATTCTCATCCCGTTGGTTTTTTGTACCTTATGTAATGTCTCGTTTTGAGTGGGAAAGTTATCATTTTCTTAGCGGACAACTGAAGAGTAGAGTGATGTCTACGAAACAATTGTATTGTCTATCATGAAAATGATCAACCCTTTTTGAAACAACAAATAAAAATCTAATATGACAATATCATATTAGAATTGGGACTTGAGGTAGAAGAATATTCTAACTAAATATATGAAAATATAGAAAGTCCGAAAAAACAATTTTTGTATTTTTTAATGCAAAAATTAAAATAATTGTTGAAAATAAGCACACCACGGCTAAAATCTCATTCAAATATTTATTTTGTTTTGAGTTTAAAATTAGTTGTTTTTACAATATGTATTGACAACAGACATACATATAAATAGTACCCAAAGGGTACTTTTATGTAATTGTTGCTTTCAAAAAGGAGTTGATTTATAACTGGTTTTACCAAATCAGACAGTTCATATACGAAAGTACAAAATTCTCATCCCGTTGGTTTTTTGTACCTTATGTAATGTCTCGTTTTGAGTGGGAAAGTTATCATTTTCTTAGCGGACAACTGAAGAGTAGAGTGATGTCTACGAAACAATTGTATTGTCTATCATGAAAATGATCAACCCTTTTTGAAACAACAAATAAAAATCTAATATGACAATATCATATTAGAATTGGGACTTGAGGTAGAAGAATATTCTAACTAAATATATGAAAATATAGAAAGTCCGAAAAAAACAATTTTTGTATTTTTTAATGCAAAAATTAAAATAATTGTTGAAAATAAGCACACACACGGCTAAAATCTCATTCAAATATTTATTTTGTTTTGAGTTTAAAATTAGTTGTTTTTACAATATGTATTGACAACAGGCATACATATAAATAGTACCCAAAGGGTACTTTTATGTAATTGTTGCTTTCAAAAAGGAGTTGATTTATAACTGGTTTTACCAAATCAGACAGTTCATATACGAAAGTACAAAATTCTCATCCCGTTGGTTTTTTGTACCTTATGTAATGTCTCGTTTTGAGTGGGAAAGTTATCATTTTCTTAGCGGACAACTGAAGAGTAGAGTGATGTCTACGAAACAATTGTATTGTCTATCATGAAAATGATCAACCCTTTTTGAAACAACAAATAAAAATCTAATATGACAATATCATATTAGAATTGGGACTTGAGGTAGAAGAATATTCTAACTAAATATATGAAGATATGTCAAAATATTTTAAATTCAAATTTAATTCACACAATTTTCAAATCGGTTGTGGTGTAGACATAGATAAAATTTCACTTTATGAGGGTCGGGGTTCAAATCCTTATTAAAGCCCAAATTTTTTTTTTTATTTTTTATATAACTACCCAGTCAGAAAAATACAAACGGGAAAGCGGTGGCAAAGCACTTTAACAGGTGGTACAAGTACTGGCAAAAAGTGCTTTTCCATTCCCAAAATGATAACATCATTAGACAAAAGGACCGGCCGTTCAAAAAGCGCCGAAAAAGCACTGGAGGAACAAAATTTTTAAACGTTGGCAAAACGCTGGCAAAACCAATAAATAGGTGGTCTGGAAATATATTTTCCAAAATAAAATTTAAAAAAAGTTCATATGTATTTTTTTTGGTCCTGCCGTGATTTTAACCCAGGCCATCAGATTGGCAGACGATTGCTCTACCCACTGAGCTAATGAGACATATAATATTTGATGGCTAAACACATAAATGAGTGATAATAGCTGGACAACTACTGGCTGTGCTAAAATGCTAGTACTGGCAAACAATTTTTTGTAACTAGTATGCCAGTGTTGGGTGGGTAAAAAAAAAGTTGGTCTTGAAAGAGCTTTCCCACAATCAAAAAAATTGATTTTATAAAACAAAAAAAATTTTAAATTAAAAAAAATCCAAAAAAATTTTTTTGCTTGCAACCGGATTTGAACT